>JAODAL010080528.1:0-12213 GCA_025379985.1 Phyllomedusa bahiana | reverse complement strand
TGAACCCCATAAATGTGCAAGTTTTTCCCTAAACATGACAGACTAGATTACCTATAAGCAGTGACAGACATAATTACCCTAAAAAGCAGTGAAGAAAGATTCCTATAAGCAGTGACAGACATAGACTTACCCTATAAGCAGTGATAGACATAGACTTACCCTATAAGCAGTGATAGACATAGACTTACCCTATAAGCAGTGACAGACATAGACTTACCCTATAAGCAGTGACAGACATAGACTTACCCTATAAGCAGTGACAGACATAGACTTACCCTATAAGCAGTGACAGACATAGACTTACCCTATAAGCAGTGATAGACATAGACTTACCCTATAAGCAGTGATAGACATAGACTTACCCTATAAGCAGTGATAGACATAGCCCTCCCCTTAAGCAGTGACAGAACTGCCCTTACCCTATAAGCGTGAAGACATAGCCCCTTTCCCTATAAGCAGTGACAGACATAGACTTACCCTATAAGCAGTGATAGACATAGACTTACCCTATAAGCAGTGATAGACATAGACTTACCCTATAAGCAGTGATAGACATAGACTTACCCTATAAGCAGTGATAGACATAGACTTACCCTATAAGCAGTGACAGACATAGACCCTACCCTATAAGCAGTGACAGACATAGACCCTACCCTATAAGCAGTGACAGACATAGACTTACCCTATAAGCAGTGATAGACATAGACTTACCCTATAAGCAGTGACAGACATAGACTTACCCTATAAGCAGTGATAGACATAGACTTACCCTATAAGCAGTGATAGACATAGACTTACCCTATAAGCAGTGACAGACATAGACTTACCCTATAAGCAATGATAGACATAGACTTACCCTATAAGCAGTGACAGACATAGACTTACCCTATAAGCAGTGATAGACATAGACTTACCCTATAAGCAGTGATAGACATAGACTTACCCTATAAGCAGTGACAGACATAGACTTACCCTATAAGCAGTGATAGACATAGACTTACCCTATAAGCTGTGAGAGACATAGACTTTCCCTATAAGAGTGAAGGCATAGACTTACCCTATAAGCAGTGATAGACATAGACTTACCCTATAAGCAGTGACAGACATAGACTTACCCTATAAGCAGTGACAGACATAGACTTACCCTATAAGCAGTGAGAGACATAGACTTTCCCTATAAGCAGTGACAGACATAGACTTTCCCTATAAGCAGTGACAGACATAGACTTACCCTATAAGCATTGCCATAGTGCCCCCATAAACACTTCCAAGACAGCTAGAGAGTGACCCATAAACATTAGAAAAAGAAGTGGTGAATCCAGCGCTGGGAAGAAATTATTTATAAAATCCTTGGATTTATTTCATTGAGATTAAAAAATAGCTTCCATGACAAGTTTGTGCAAAGAATCAGCAGACGCGTTTCGAACAAGCAGCAACGACTAAGGGCAGGCATGCTTGACACGCGTCTTCTGTTTCCTTGCACAAACTTGTCAGGATAACTATTTTTTAACCTTAAAAAAATAAATACAAAAATTGTGGATTCCCCTCTTCTTTTGGATTACTTGTATCAGCTTCACCGGGTCTGGAGCTATCCGTGCACCGGAATATCGAAGGAGAGTTGACAGTGGACACAGGTGGGCGATTAAGTTGTTTATACCCTCCCCCCCATAAATATTGCCAGACAGAGCTTTCCCCTGTATACAGTGCTAGTTAGAGAGTGCCCCTATACACAGCTCCAGGCAGATTCCCCATAACTATTGCCAGACAGAGTGCCCCCATAAACACTTCCAAGCAGAGACTTCTCTCATACACAGCGCTAGCTAGAGAGTGCCCCATAAACCGTTTCAGGAGGAGGCTTCACCATAAACCAGACATTGTGCTCCTATTCTCACAGGGGTCCGAGAGGTTTTACCTCCCCAAACGATCCCTGACACAATACGACAAAATCTGTGTCCTGCAACAATGCACAATATTTACTACAGAAGAAAACCTCCCCATGGAAATTCATATGTTTTAAATATCTGTGCGTCTATATCTATTTCCTAAGAAGTGTTCTAATAATGAAATATACGGAAGGGGCAAATCTGTTCTCTCTCTATAAATATCTATGTTAGATCTATTTAACCCCTATCTATCTATCTATCTATCTATCTATCTATCTATCTATCTCATATCCCTATCTTATTTTTTCCATTTCCATCTATCTAATTTTTATTCTAATCTATCTCCTTATCATTTTATTTTCAAACTATCTATCTATCTATCTATTCTATCTATCTTTTCTTATTTTTATCTATCTTTTTTTTATCTATCTATCTATCTATCTATCTATCTTATATTTTATTCTATCTTTTTCCCATCTACCTATTTTTTTCTATCTATCTATCTATCCCTATCTATATATATTTATATCCATCTATCTATCTTATTTTTTTATCTATCTATCTATCTATCTACTATTATCTATCTATCTATCTATCTATCTATCTATCTATCTTTTATCTTTCTATCTTTTATCTATCTATCTATCTATCTATCTCACCTCTCTTTCTTCTCTTATCTATCTATCTCATTCCATTAATCTATCTTATTTTCTATCTATATCTATCCCAAACTATCTATCTATCTATCATTTTAACCTTCTTCTCTGCTGTTATCCTCTATTCTAAATTAAACTATCTTTTTCTTCCCATCTAATCTATCTTTTCTACTACTATCTATCTATCTATCTATTATCTATCTCATATCTTGCTACTTATCAATTTTATCTATCCTATCTATCTTTATCTATCTACATATCTATCTCATATCTGTCTATCTATTCATATCTATATATTCATATCTATCTATAAACTATCTATCTATCTATTATTTTCTTATCATCTATATCTATCTATCATTCTATTATCTATCCATATCTATCTTCATCTATCTATCTATCTATCTCATCTATCTATTTTATCTATCTATCTTTTCCCTATCTACTATCATATCTATCTATCTTTATCTATCTATCCCCATCTATCTATCTATCTCATACCCATCATATCTCTATCTCTACTATCTATCCTATCCATATCTATCTATCTTTTCTATCTATCTATCTATCTATCTATCTATCTATCTATCTATCTATCTATCTTATATATATATCTATAGTATCTATCTATTTTCACTATCTATCTATCTCATATCTATCTATTCATTATCTATCTATCATATCCCATATCTATCTATCTATCAATATATCTAGACTATCTATCTATCTATATCGTTATTTTCATTTATATTTTATGGGTTTCTCTCTCTCTCTCTCTCTCTTTCTACCCCTTTTTTAAAAGGTTAAATTTTCCCAAAAATTTTAATTCTCTGTTTTTTTAAATCTTTTTCCCTTCTTGCTTCATCTCTTGGACCCAAAAAGGGGACCCAAAAAAAGGGGGTTAAACTGCCAGGGCAAACCCCCAAAAGAAAATGCGCTCCCCAAGGTTCCCCTTTGGCATTTGAAGGTCCCCTGTGGCAGCAGGTGTGTCTGAAAAACCTGCCCAACAAATTTTTGACATCTAAAAGATTTGGGGGGGAAAATCTTTTTAACTTCTACCACAGGTTTCAGGATGGACCCCCCCCGGGGGGAGAGGAAGGCAATTTGGTAATGCTACAAATGACTGGGGTTTAGAAGTTTTTGGCTTTTTTTTAGTAAATCCCCCTTGGGGGTTTTTCCTGCGCCACGGGTTTTTTTTTTCCCTTTTCTTTAATTATGTTTCATATGTTTTAATTTAAAGTTTATTTGCATCCAGTGATGATTCTGGGCGTTTTGTAAATCCATTGTTAACGGATGTGCAAAAGGCTTCCTAAATTTGGGTTTTGGAAAATTGGGGAAAAGGGAAAGAGGGATGTTAGTTACCTTCCCCAAAACGGGCCCTTGATAGTTAAAAGCAAGGCAAGGGGGCCCGGGGAATAGGGGAAAGGGAATTAATCCCCAGACATTTGCCCACTGCCCCAAATTCCTTTTCCCTTTTTGCTAACAATCCTCTCCTCCCTCGGCTTTCCGGGGACTTGGTCTTTTCCTGGTCTCCCCGAAAACCTCAGGGACCCGGGTTTTTCCCTGGCTTCTTTTTTTGCTCCCCCTCCTCCCCCGGGGCCTTCTCTGGGGGTGTCCCCAAAAGGGGCCCGGTCCGGGGGTCCACTACTTTCTTATTAACCCTTTGGGCCTAGGTAGTCATAGCCTCAAATGGCTTTTTCCACTAAAAATGTAGTGAGGAACCCCCAAATTTTAAAATTTCCCCGGCCCCCAGATGTCACTTTTCTACTTCCCCGGATCCCTGACTTTTCCCGTCCTCCTTTTCCCTTTCCTTCTTCTCATACTTTTCTCCTAAAACAAAAAAATGTGGAAAAAAATAAATTTTCTTTAATTTTCCCCAAACCGTCCCCCTCCATCCCCCCCTGATCTTTTCAATCATAGAAAAATTGGCTTTTCACTCTCAGGGTCCCGCAAAATTTTCCGTTTCCCTTGGGTTTAACACTTAAATCCAACCCTGTCTTCAAACCCCAATCCAAGCCCTCACCTCTGCTGCCGCCTCACCTAAAAAACTCTCTCGCACCCGGTCATTCCTTAACCCCTTCCCTACAAAAATGTTCGTCCGCCCTGTATCCCCGCCTCGATACTGCAACTTTTCCCTTTTGGGGCCCTCCCGTACCCTCGTCCCCTTCAACCATCTTTTACTCTGCTGCCCGTCTTATCCACCTCTCTCCCGCTCCCCCTCTGCTCTCCCTCTCCCAAAATCCCTACATGGCTTAAATTGCCCAGCGAATTCTTTTCAAGCTACTAACCCTGCCAAAAAGGCTTCCATCCTCCCCCCTCCATACTTTGCCCTAAATCTCCGTCCCTCCCCTCACACACCTCCGTCCTCCAGGATTTTCCCCTCTGCCCCCCTTTATCGTCCTCACACAACCTCCCCAAGATTCCCCCGTGCTTCCCCCCACTCTGGAACTCACTCCCCCAACACCTCGACTTCCTCCACTCTCACACCCTAAAAAAGCAATCTGAAAACTTACCTCTTCAGGAGTCTATAACCTGAAGCAAACAACAATTCTCCTAAAATGTTCCAGGTAGGAGAAAAAACAAACCTGTAAATAAAATGATTTTCAAAAACGTGAGCTGGATCTTCAGACTAATTTGAAAAATTTACTATACAATTAAAGGGAAACGTAAACACAAGAAATTTTGTGAAAGATTTAGGGAATTAAGAGAACCTGCCTAAAAAAAACCCTGTACAAAAACCCCAAGGACAGCAGACATTGAACAATCATCTTCGGACACTGATTTGTCCGATGGGGAGTCTAGGAGAAACAAACGGGTGACATATAAATCCCCTTTCCGTACTCATCAACAAGTATATAATTTTACAGAATGGGTACCACGCAAAAGAAATCCCAAAAATACAAACAAAAAACAAGATGCAAAAACCTGAAAATGCCCTTTTACATTTGGCCCATCCCCCTTTTTACCCCTCTCTTTTCCTGTTGCACAAAAACCTGAAACAACGGGAAAAATTTATAGTGGGTTAAGAGTTTTTACGAATGGGTTACCCTTTTTTAGAGGGACACCCCCATTTAAATTAGGACTGATAAATGTTTCCCCAATCACTGACCAGACTGAAAGGTTTTTCCGGGTTTTTTTAAAATCTTTTTGATTGTATTTTTACTGGATCAGAGATTCAAAGTACTGAAAAAGGGACTGTCATTTGTCCCTAATACCCCTTTTCAAATCCCTTTAATTGGGGTGTAGGATATTCCCCCTTTTTGGGGGGGGGAATTTTAAAGTAAAAAAAGTTTTTTAAAATTAAATGAAAAAAGACAATTTCTTGAACGGGGGATTGTTTCCGGATGATTATCAGGATTTTTGTACACTTAAGGGTTTTTATTCCCAAAAAGGGGGAACAGGACCCCTCTAAAGGGCCCTTTTCCCAAAAGCTTCCATCTAGAAGCACAAAATCCCCCGGGAAAAAATGGATAAAAGTATTGACAAATTCGTTAAGGTATTTATCCCGGATGCCATTGAAAAGCAAAGGGGAATTCACAAACCAGGTGGTTAATTTTTAATCTTTAGGGGAGGGAGTCCCTTTTCCCCTTAAAAAAAAATTGGGGAAAAAAGGGGACCCAATCTTTGGCCCAAAAACCCATCAAATAAGGGAGGAAATTATCGTGGTACAAAAAAACCGAGGATTAAAAAAAAAAATTTTGTATGGAAAAAATAAACCGATTTAAAAGGTATCATTTTCTCAAAAGCTGACCCCTCGGAAAAGTTATAAAAAAAAAAACTTGAGCATATTCTTAAAAACAGCTTGATTTGGGTGGCTAATTGACTCAGGGGGAATTTTACCTTTTTGTTGCCTAAGGTTTCCCCAAGTTGAAACTTTCTACGGGTTCCTAAAGCCCAAATTAAAGGATTTAACCCATTTTTCAAATTGCAGATTTTTATCTGCCCTGGTATAAATTTAATTAACAAAAAAACCGTAAGGTTTTTTATTGACAAAAATTTTAAACCCATTTGTCACATCATCCCTTCCTTTTTTTTCGAGAAACAAACGTTTTCTTCTGCTCAAACCCCAAAGGTAGGCCCGTGGATGTGGATACTTTTCTTATGTAGTGAAAAATGTGGGGCTCCTTTTCCCCTTGAGGGGGGGTTTGAGAGTTTGTACAGCCCCTTCCAAAAACCCCTAGAAGCAGCTTCCAAAAAAGAAAATAATCAAATTTGTTCTCGATCATTTACGTTTTTTTGTGCTTAGACCCCATTTTTTTTCTTATTAAGGGTTTTGTATTACCACCCATTTCGGGGGGGCCCTGCCATGGGGAGCCCGTGTGCCCCCTCATACGGGGAATCTCTTCTTGGGCTGGGGGGAAAAAGCCCCATTGTTTTTTCGGAACAATTTTGCAGTTTCAGGAGTACAAAAATTATTGGGGGGCCGATATATTGTTGACATTATTTTGTTTTAAAAAGGCCCCCTAGGTAAATTTTTTGAGATTTTGGGTTAATAAATTAAATTGTAATGAGATTGGTTTAAAATTCACATCAGTAATTGATAATTCACAGTTCATCTTTTTGGATATAGCCCTTTATAAAAGAAAAAAAATTTGGAGGGTCTTAAAACTACGCTGTTTCTTTAAGGGGCAGCGGGGAAACGCTTTTTAAAAGGTGGGAAAATTTTCCCCTTTCCTTTCCCCCCTTTGCCCCAAAAGGCCCCCCAAAAAAGGCCCCAGTAAAATCCGTTTATGGGGACAAAATTTTTTTCCAACCACCGGGCCTTTTAAAAACGGGAGACTGATACAAAACCTTCCATGAGCGGGGTTTATCCTCAGAAATTTAACTGTCTGAGGCTTCCCAAATTTGGGGCTTGTGCATCTGATCGTACATCTCTGCTATCCCCAAAAAAATTTTGAAAAACTTTGAGGAGGGGGGCAAAAAAAAAAAGGAGTGATAGGAAACATATGTAATCCCTTTCCCAAAAAACACATAAGGGGTTTATTATAAGAAATTTTTTTTGGTTTTTTTACAACAGGCCCCTTGAGAAAGCCCCCCTTTTTAAACAATTCCCCGTATTACTTTTTAAAAGGGGAAAAAAATAAAAGGGGGATTTTCTTAGCCCATGGGTCAAAATACTCCCCCAATACCCCAAAAATTGTGGCTAAGGAAATAGATAAAACTGGTACTTTCCCCAAATTTGGGGGCACCTGAAAAGGTTTTTTAGATTTTTTTTGGGTGCCCAAGACTTTCACTAATTTACATCGGGTTTTAAAACTTTTCAAGTTTGGAATATGTACGCCAACTGTAAGACCAAAGGGGTGATTTATCAAGCCATATGTGGCTGTCCCCGGATGTATGTTGGCAAGACTATTAGGGAACTTAGACGGAGAGTACTTGAACACCTAGGGGACATAAAACACCAACGAGATACACCTCTGGCGCGTCATATGAATCAAATTTATAAAGAGAATCCATCAGACGTTAGATTCTCAGTGATAGAAGTAGTTACATCTTCCCCACGAAAAGGGGACTTTGATAGAAAATTTCTACAGAGGGAAACATTTTGGATTTTTTGTCTAAAAACCTTACAGCCCCATGGCCTAAATGACTTCTTTTCATGTACAGCATTCATCTAAGAAAGGTTCTGTGGCATATCTAGCTTAACAATTAGGGCTTTGTTTAGCCCTTTCCTTGTATCATTTTATTTTGATATTATATAGTATCTATTTGTATTTAATGGTTATATAATTGTATTATTATTTTTAATAGCAATGGGCTGTACATACTCTCTACCTGTCTTTTTCTTTGTTGGATACTCAAGGGTTAATTTCTTAATCCCTATATTTGTATAAGTATTAATCAACATCTTTTTATTATTTATACATTGTGTCTGTGCGCTGAATATATATATGTGTGTAGTGCTTATATATGTTGGTAATTTTTCCTCTTATTAGCACTCACAATGCGCCCGTGTGTCTCTGCTGCTATTAGCTGGATATCGCTCGGATGCGGCGCTTCTCTTTCTTTTCAGACGTCGATATATATTTTACATCTTAAAGGGGTTTTGCCCCGATCTCATTTCATAGCTCCTGCATCCAGCTCTGTGTGCTCAGAAGGGGGCGTGTGTGATTTGTTTGAATTGCAGATCATGTGACCCAGCAGGATGACATCACCAGGACATTCCTCTCTCTAGTCAAAGAAAGGTCTGTTTATTTACAGAGGTAGAAGTAGCTACACTGTAGCCTAGAGGTAATGCTTTTTACCTCCCAACACAAGGGTCCTAGGTTCAAATCCCTGCAGGAACCAAACCCGTGGATTTTTTTTTCTTTATCAATACACATAGCTCTTTGAGGTTCCTTTTTTAATTTATTTTCACTGTTTCACTAATTAATAAGGAGTATAGGGGACAGGAGTAGAATGACAACACCTGGGGGTTGAACACTCAGGAGCTGGTTCCCTGTCTCCCTGATGAACCCGTAATATCGACGGGAGAAACGCGTTGGTTGTTGTGGATGTTTTTTCAGCATAGATTTTTGTTGATTCTGTTTGTGATATACTTTATGGTGTTGTATTTGGTGATAGTTTTTATGTATGTATATAATTTTTCTGTATATGTTTTTTGGTCCTGTGCACTGTCTGCGTTATAGTAACTTATATAGGTAAGGTCTTTTTCTTTGAGGGGTCGCCCTTTTCGGGGCGGTTACTCCGCGTATCTATTTCGGTAGGATCGTATTCTAGTATCATTTAGGTATTTGCACTTTATATGTTTTAATGTATCTTAGTAATAAATGTTAAGTTTTAATGTAGTATTAAACCCGTAGGCATTTGATTCTAGTGGTTTGGGAGTCTATAACCTACAATAACCCAGCAGCCACTGTGCTACCCCACAAACATGTCTGCCCCTCGCCTTCTGTTTCTTTCCCCCTCCATTGTAGATTGTAAGCTCCAACGGGCAGGATCCTCACTCCCTTTGTGCCAGTTTTAAGTCATTCATCGTCATCATTGTACTTGTGTGAGCTATGTTATGTATGTTACTCCCCCTGAATGTGCAGCGCCCTGAGATCAATGGTGCTCTAAAATAATAACATTATTTATTTCATATCTGTCGTTTTATCTGTCTGTTTCATATTTATCTACCTTTTGTTCTATTAATCTATCTTTTTCATTCCACCTGTCTGACTGTCTATCTATCTCATGCCTGTCTGTCGTTTTGTCTGTCTTATATCTATCTACCTTTTTTCATATCTATTTATCTACAGTATCTATCTATCAATATACAGTGAAGGAAATAAGTATTTGACCCACTGACAAAGACAAGAACTGTCTATAATTTTAAGGGTCGGTTAATTTTAACATTGAGAGATAGAATATCCAAAATAAAATCCAGAAAATCACATTTTATAAATGATATAAATTTATTTGCATTTTGCAGTGAGAAATAAGTATTTGATCCCTCTTGCAAACAAGACTTAATACTTGGTGGTGAAACCCTTGTTGGCAAGCACAGCAGTCAGACGTTTTTTGTAGTTGATGATGAGGTTTGCGCACATGTCAGGAGGAATTTCGGTCCACTCCTCTTTGCATATCATCTCTAAATCATTAAGATTTTTAGGCTGTCTCTTGGCAACTCAGAGCTTCAACTCCCTCCATAAGTTTTCTATGGGATTAAGGTCTGGAGACTGGCTAGGCCACTCCATGGCCTTAATGTGCTCCTTTTTGAGCCAATCCTTTGTTGCCTTGGCTGTATATTTTGGCTCATTGTCTTGCTGAAAGACCCAGTCACAACCTCTTTTTAATGTCCTGGCAGAGGGAAGGAGGTTGTCACTCAGGATTTTACAGTCCATGGCTCCATCTATTCTCCCATTGATGCGGTGAAGTAGTGGTGTGCCCTTAGCAGAGGAACGCCCCCAAAACATAATATTCCCCCTCCATGCCTGACAGTGGGGACGGTGTTCTTTGGGTCATAGGCAGCATTTCTCTTCCTCCAAACACGGCGAGTTGGGTTAATGCCAAAGAGCTCAATTTTGGTCTCATCCGACCACAGCACCTTCTCCCTGTCACTCACAGAATCATCCAGGTGTTCATTGGCAAACTTCAGACGGGCCTGCACATGTGCCTTCTTGAGCAGGGGGACCTTGCGGGCACTGCAGGATTTTAATGTGTTACTAATAGTTTTCTTGGTGACTTTTGGTCCCAGCTGATTTGAGATCTTTTAAAACAAGTTCCCCCCCCTCCCCCGTGTAGTTTAGGCTGATCTCTCACCTCCCTCATGATCAAGGACCCCCCACCAGGTGAGATTTTGCAGGGTGCCCCAGGCAATTGACGGTCATTTTGTATTTCTTCCATTTTCTTACTATTGCACCAACAGTCGTCTCCTTCTCACCCAGCGTCTTCCTTACGGTTTTGTAGCCCATTCCAGCTTTGTGCACGTCTATGATCTTGTCCCTGACATCCTTAGAAAGCTCTCTGGTCTTGCCCATGTTGCAGAATCTGACTGATTGAGTCTGTGGACAGGAGTCTTTTATAAAGGTGACTATGTAAGACAGCGTCTGTAATGCAGGTAACGAGGTGATTAGGAGTCTAACTGGTGTGATTTTCTGGATTTTATTTTGGATATTCTATTTCTCAATGTTAAAATGAACCGGCCCTTAAAATTACAGACTGTTCATGTCTTTGTCAGTGGGAAACTTACACAATCAGCAAAGGATCAAATACTTATTTCCTGCACTGTTTGTATATACTCACCTTCCCCTGGTCCCTGGTCCCAGCATTGAATCTCTCTGGTCTTCTGTTACCAGTCTACAGCCTTTGATTTACATCACCAAAGAGGCAATCAGTGGCTCAAGTGGTGACAACCCCATTTGGAAGTAGCAGTGCAGCATGGTGGCTCCGGGGTTAACATGATGCAAAATAATGGCTTAGTGGTTAGCATCTTGCAGTATGGTGGCTCAATGATTAGCACAGTGCAGCATGGTGGCTCAGTGGTTAGAACAGTGCAACACAGTGGCTCAGTAGTTAGTACAGTGCAGCACAATGGCTCAGTGATTATTAGGCTATGTTCACACGGCTTATTTCAGAACGTATTTACATCGGATTGCCGATCGTAAATACGTTCTGAAATCAGTTGAAAATCAGTTGCAATCAGTCTCCATTCATTGTAGGTGGTGAATCCGTCCGTAAATAATTGACATGCACATTGTTTTTCCGTCCGGATTGCCGGGTTTTCAATCCGCGGCGGCAATCCGGCACGGAACTACGCGTCGTGTGAACGACGAGCCGTATTTTCTATTGAAAATCCAATAGAAAAGGGTGTTACTTATTTCTGACTGATTTTTCCGACGGATTGACGATCGTCAATCCGTCGGCAAATCCGCGGCGAAATAAGCCGTGTGAACGAGGCCTTAAAGTGCAGGACAGAGGCTCAGTAGTTACCACAGTGCAGCATGGCGGCTCAGTGGTTAGCACAGAAGAGCATGGTAGCTTAGTGGTTAGCGCAGTACAGCACAGTGGCTCAGTGGTTAGCAATGTGCAGCATGATGGCTCAGTGGTTAGCAAAAGTACATCCACAATGTCTCAGTGGTTAGCACAGTTTCAGCATGGTGGCTCAGTGGTTTAGCATTTTGCAGCATGGTGGATTAGTGGTGAGCACAGTACAGCACGGAGGCTCAGTGGTTTTCCCAAAGTGCATCCCC
>JAODAL010080527.1:0-12213 GCA_025379985.1 Phyllomedusa bahiana | reverse complement strand
CCCCTCAGCCTCCTTTCCCTCCCACTGCAGCCGTCGCCTTCCTCCGTGCACACTGCGGTCCCATCGGCCTCCTGAGCTGCAGCCCGCACCCAATCTGCCCCTCTAGCTGCAATGAGCTGCCGCAGCAGCTCCACTTGCTTGTCCGCCATTTTAGCAGGAGCGAGCATCACGGGCGTCCTCCTCTGCTGCCTGGCGCCGCACCACTGACTCCTTGGGCGGAAGGGGAGGTCTCTCGGACCTCCGCGCTTCCGCTCCACCCACGCCACGCCTACTCGGCCACCCAGCGCATTTACATGCGCCCAGCGTGACGGGTCATGCTGCGCCTTCCCTAGGGGCCGGGGGGTGGCGGTCCGGCACGTTTCTTGACTGTGTGTTTTCGGCCACTTTTGATAATAGAGGGTATGGGACTCCCATTCTCATAGAGCACTATAGGCAGGTGGTCCATAGGCGACCGCTCATGTGCCCCCTATTAACTGTCTATCACACATATGGAAACAGAAAATTCATCAGTTTTCGACTCCTCCAATCACTCTTGAGATTGATTGTGCATGTGCAGCCATACTTGATCCTAGAGGATATGGGACCCCATCCCCATAGAGTGGTATAGGCAGGTATGGCATGGCACATCATTACAAGTGTATATGTGTTGGGCGCATTTCACATTTTACAAGTATGTGTTGGGCGCATTACAAGTATGTGTTAGGCACATTACAAGTATGTGTTGTAATGATAAGCTATGCGCCTCCGTGCGCATTGTGCCTTGATAGGGGCATTACATACGCTTCTAATGATATGCTATGTGCAGAGATTTGCGCTAATCGCAGCACAAAACATTTCATTGGTAGGGTATGTAATGCCCCTATCTAAGCACATAGCATATCATTGGTAGAGTATGTAATGCCCCTATCGAAGCACATAGCATATCATTGGTAGGGTATGTAATGCCCCTATCGAAGCACATAGCATATCATTGGTAGTGTATGTAATGCCCCTATCGAAGCACATAGCATATCATTGGTAGAGTATGTAATGCCCCTATCAAAGCACATAGCATATCATTGGTAGAGTATGTAATGCCCCTATCGAAGCACATAGCATATCATTGGTAGAGTGTGTAATGCCCCTATCGAGGCATAACGCGCACGGAGGCGCATAGCTTATCATTACAACACATACTTGTAATGCGCCTAATACATAATTGTAAAATATGAAATGTGCCTAACACATATACACTTGTAATAATGGACTATGCGCCTCAATAGGCGCATTTCGTTATGGAGGCGCACAGCGCATCATTTTTAGGTACATTATGTTTACTATGCAAGGTGTACCTGACGCCAGATTTTTGATAGGGTCAGACTTTCTGGCGCACTTTACACTTATTTAATGCACCGCCAATTTTCAGAAATCTCGCCCTTAGTGAGTACATCAGTTTTCGACTCTCCCATCCACTCTTGACTCCGTGTTTTTGGCCACTCTTGATCCTAGAGGACATGGGACCCCCATTTTTATAGAGCAGTATAGGCAAGCAGAATGTGGCTGGGTGATAAGGTGTACACTAAACAGTGCACAGATAGAGATATAGTAAGAAGCCCATAGTGCCGAGGTTAATACCTGGCTAAAATGTCAGTATCATTTTGTAGCTTAACGCCTCCAATTCACCATTAACCAGTCTATGGCGTTTGCCGAAATAACCTCGGGTCAATGTAATTGCCTTCTTGACCGGCTGCTCCCCCATTGTGCTCTCGGCCCTTTCATCCTGGCTTCTGGGCCATTGGATTTATTTATTTTGCTCTTTTTCTCTCCCTCACTTTGAGCATTCCTCCTCTCAGCGGCGCTTTCATAGCCGAGTGCCTCGTTGCGCTCTTCATTAACTGGAATTCTTAAGGCAGCGAGGGCCAGGATTGGAACAGGTGACTTTCCTTGTAAGTCAATCTACCTCTAACACAGCGACTCTAAGGGAATCCAAGGACATTGAAGTGACAGGGTTTTATGTTCTTTTCATGTCTTTTATATATACTGTGTATGTTTTAGGCCAATTTTAAGGTGCAACGGGGCTCTTGCAAGCTTGGTGTAATGATATAGCGCACATACCCGCACTGCCACCAGCATGAAGCCAGAGCTGGGTCTGATTTGCAGAGAAGCCTCGGAGGGCCGCACTGATTGTAGTTCTGTCAGTTGTCAGCCAGGAGTAAATTTATTGACAATAAAAAATTAGTTACATTTTTGCCCGTCAGTAAGAAAAATAGAGATCAATAAAACATATATAACCACATCTGACAGCGTCGCCCACAGCAGTCACTGCAGCGCTGGTTCCAGGCTGCGAACAGAGATGTGAACCGATGAATTTCACCCAGTTTCTTTGATTTTTTTTTATGTGTTTGATCATTTTTAATATTTTACTTTTTGGACTTAGAGATTATTCCCCTCTGGATGTTTATATCTTCCCTTTGTGTTAGAACAGTCCCCTGGTGTTAAGCTGATCACAGAGCCCCCAGGGATCCAATGTTATATATGGTGGAACATTTTTATTTCTCTTTACTAGTTCCTGACCAGACTCATTTTCATTTTCTTAATGGGGTTGAATGACTACAAAGGTTAGCTTTCAACATGTAGGAAACAGTAAATGAAGACTTTCTCCAAATACATTGCTTTGTTTATTTTGCTTTGTTAAGGAGATAAGAGAGATTTTATCTGCTCTGGGTGCAAATAGTTTTCTCTGCCCTCCCCTTCTTTCTGCTCTTTGTCTTATCTGAGAGCAGGGAGTGACCTCACCACAGGTCAGCTAGAAGAACAGCCGTGAGCCTGAGAAGAGAGTGTGCTATCTCTAACAAACAAAGGAGACTAATTGCTTTTGTTTACTTTGAGCTCTGAAGCCCTCTGCTCTACAGATAAAATCTCCTGCTCTCATATCAGTACAAATAGAGGAACTGTGAAGGCAGAGTTGATATGCTAATCGCTGCAATAGAACCACCCACAGCCTGACCAGGATGAGACAGGCAGCATGAATCTGAAGCTGCTTGTGGCTCAGTGAAACAGCATGGTGAGAAAACCCCATCAAGTATACGTGGGTTTAAATGCTATAAAAAAAAATTGTTTGGTTATTTTACTGATTTTTTTTTTTACCGTTTTTAATGTGATATTATTGTTATGTAATTTGTACATTCGATTTTATAATAGGAGGTAAAATGGTTAAAAAAATTAAAAAGTCAGTTTATTTTTAAAAGCAAAAGTGGCGCATAAATATGTTTTCTAATTTTCCATCACAGACATTTAAATACAGGTAATATAAAATGTTTGTGGAGCTAAAGGTTGCAATTTTTTTTTATTTTTTTACTAACCTCTTACTGACAATAGATGAACTGGTTAATCCTATTGTTGGTAACCCTAATAATCCTAATAATCCCAATAACCCTTTACCCCCCATGACACATTTTATTTCATGCCGGAGCCCTTTTCGGCCATACCCGGGTGCACATTCGGGTTAAGATTTTATTCACTGAGTGGCCCCGCCCCCCTGGGACTCCTACATCCATGAATGAATGAGCAGAGGTTAAAATCAACGTATTACAATTTCTAGTGGATTTTTTCCTACAAAGCTGTGTATTCACTTGCTCGGCTCCTCCTCCTCTATAACAAGATGATCGCAGATTTGACTCCATTTTCAATGTGAAGGAGTCAATTTAAGGAGCAGCTCATATTGTTCTTTTAAAACCAAATATTTTCTCATTTTTTTCCCCTCTTGCGGGGCCCCTTTACATGCTTAATTTGTCTTTGATGTTTATTATGAGGGTCGTTTATTGACATCTTAATGGGCCTTTTTTGGGAATAGTAACTTTACATGAATTAATTTTATGTTTTTACATTTTTACTTCATTACAAAATATAAAAAGTTTTTTAGGGGGATGTTTTATGAATTTTTTTTTTTTTTTTTTTTACGTCTTAAAAAATGTGAAGAAAACTCCTGTCAAAATGCTCCGTGATCATAGAGGAAGCGCTCTGCTCAGGACAAGTGGTCCCATTCTGGCTAACTCCAAAGTCGACATGTCCCATTAAGGCTGTACCATTTTTTGGTGTAGTTTGGTATATTTTGCGGTATTTTATGCATTTTACACCTGGTACGACACATATGAATGCGCCTAAAGAAGCCACATCAAATATGCTAGCAAGATAGCAAGTTCTAGATTAGGAGTAAGATGGGCAAATCGTTCTAACGAAGTGGAATTCGTTTAGAATTTCGGAAAACTTTGGTTCTTAAACGAAGCGAAGTTTGGGGTACTTCGGGGAACGAATGTGCTTATGATTGATAAAATGGCGGAGACATGGGCTCATGGGGCAAAGCACTCTGGGGGAAAAAGGGGCTACCCTGATGACATGTGCAGAGATTAACCCAATCGGGGGACCGGGGGGATTCTGTGACTCACCGCACTATATAGCCCCGGGCGCGAGTGGGTCATACCCTCTCACTGTTTGATCGGGAAAGGGGGTGCTGCCGCGGTGATTGTTACTGAAGCCCTTTTTTTATACAGCGATTTTTGGGGGTGTCTCAGTTGTCTAAGAGATTTTCTTAAAAGTTCTTTTTCTGTTTTGGGGGGTATTGGATTAAGTCCGTTGGTCCCCCGCAGCTGCTATCATTTTAATGCTATCTGCTCACAAAACACTTGAAAAACCAAGGGGCATCTAAGCCAGTTCCCGTTTTTATTCATTAAAGAAACATGTTTTTTTCAATACAAATACCACTTCATTTTTGGCTGCTCAATCTTTTGCGCAATTTTACATCCCGGGGTTACTTAAGCTTGTTTTTTTGCTGGGTGACAAAAAAGACCGTTTTTCACCGCCCAAAAAAAAAAATTTTTCCTGTAGGCTAATTTACAAGCGCGGTTCTACAATTTTTTTTCTTGTTTTGTAGCTAAAAAACCGCAATTGTAACACGCTACAAAAGCTCGTAGTTTCCGGGCGCTCAATTCTTTTGCGCAATTTTCATCCAGGGGGGTTTAATTAAACGTTGTTCTGGCTTTCTTTTGTGGCCCCAAAACCGTTTTTTTCATCGCCAAAAAAATACAATTTTCCTTGGTAATTCACAAGCGAAGGGTTAATTCAATTTTTTTTTTTGTTGTGTAGCGTAGAAAACACCAAAATTTTAAACATGCTCAAAACTATTGTTTTTGGCTGCTCAAAATTTTTTTGCACAATTTTTCACCAGGGGGTTTAAAAACTTGTTCGCAGTTGAATCAGTAAAAAAAATTTGTTTTTCACCGCACAGAAGAAATTCTTGAGCATAAATTTTATATCCGAAGGTTAATAAGCCTGTTTGTGCTTTTAATTCAGTAAAAAAACAGAGTTTTTTAAACGGCACTACAAGTAATTTTTCCTGCCCATTTTGTGGGGCGCAAATTTTTATCCCAAGGGTTTCCAAGCTTCTTAGTGGGTTTTATTTGGCATCAAATACGGGGGGGTTTTTTCATATACAGAATCTTCATCAAACAGTGTTTTGTAATTTAGAACAAAAAAGTATGTCAACAGAGAGGTGGCAGGCTCTTCACCTTTTTGGTGGCAGAGGCACAAACTTTCCCGGCCCGGGGCCCCATCCCGCAAGGGGACGTCGCGAGGGGTACTCGGTGAGGCCAAACGCCCCTGTCACTGCGGCCGTGTGTTTTTCAGCAAACCCCAAAAGTTTTTGGTTTGGGTTTACTAGGGCATCCACTTCTCCAGGAAAAATCTGACAACCCCAGCCAAGAGTCGGTGGGAACGTCAGACACAACCCTTAGTTGGCATGGCCCGGGAGCAGGTCAGCGGCCTCACCTGTCCTCAACCCGCCTCTGTCCCATCCGGTTCCCTCAGCCAGAGATCTACTATGTGGTCTGGGCTCAGCGCCACTATATAGCGAGGATGAACAATTTGAGGAGGCAGTCAGCAGCTACTTGGCAGCGAAGAAATGGGGCAATATCCCTGCTTCTTGCAGTAGGCGGCAAAGTATAGATGTTGAGAGTGGCATGGGAGGTCATGTTGTGAGGGGTCAGCCTCTGCATACCAAGACGGTGATGAGGACAGCAGTGACGATGAAACACAAATAGATGATGATGTAGCCGACGCACTTGGGAGCGGGTGAGGCAAGGGCTTCATCATCGTCAGGAGAAGAGGGCGTTCAGCTTGCGCGTCAGGCAGCGGCGCAGCCAGCAAGTGGGTCGTGTGGCGTGAGTCAGCAGGATAGCAGCAGTGTGAGGTCGGGAGCCAAGCGGCCACGGGTAAAAAAAAAACCCGCTTCGCAGGTCCAGAAAAGTAGCGGACAGGGGCTCGGCGAGGCAGCGGCCGGGCAGTTAGTAAACTCAGTGCGGAGCGGTTGGCGGTAAAATCCGATTACATCTCGGCGAGATGGTGTGAGTTCTTTGCTAAGACACCGGAAGGAGCCGAATATGGGTATCTGTTGAAGATCTGTAGGCAGATGTGAAGCGTCGCCAGGGAGCTAACGTTCGCACCACGCCCTGCTGTCAACCCATGGCAGCGTCTCCATCGGTGGACTGGGAGAAAAAGAAACGGGGCTCAGATGTGGTGGTCCATTCCTGCCGCCGCGCAACAGCCGAGCAGCAGGCGCCCAGTGGCACGCATGCATTGCTGCCTGTCAGGCTCACCCACCTCTGCAGATGGGAGCTGTTTCTCTTTGACATCATCATCGGTCCAGTGCTCTGCCTCCTCGACTACCTCATGGCACGCCAGCAGTCGTTGCAGCGAGGCGATTGCAAAGAGACAACAGTATGCGTTTCAACCATCCTAAGGTGTGCAGCAGTGGACCGTGCTCCTGTCCAAAGTTGTTGGTACTGCAGTCCCTCTCTTTGCCAAATGTTGGACTCTGCCACCATTCAGAGAACTAATGGCTTGTAGCCCGAGCGATGATGGAGAGTTCCATGCGTTAATTTAATTTTCCAACAAAAGGCAAGTACAGCACTTCATTATATGTAGAACAGAGAAGGTGGGCCAGTCCTTGAGCTTTATGGTTTGCTTCCAAGTACGTGCACGGCAGGCGCGGACGTTGGAGCTGTAACTTCGGTCAGGGCCAGTACTTGTCCTTTACGGCGCACTGGCGTGAATGTGCTGCCGGCCCAGGCATACACCAACAACCTTGGACAGGAGACGCCGCTTTCTTCTCCACGTTGTTTCAAAATGCTGCTCCTGCGCCAATGTGTCCGCCTCCTCCTCCTCCACCAGCAACCACCATCGAGCCTCTCAAGTACTGCTCAATCATACCAAATGTGTAGGGCACAGCAGGTGTCAAGCAGTTCTACACCTGGCTTGCCTGGGCGAACGAAGTCACACAGGGGAGCAAGATATCGATGTGTGTGGCGTTCTCCGCGCCAACTGCAAATCGGAAACCATGTTGTACGATCAATGGGAGGAACATTGGTGTCCACGCGCACCGAGGAGGGATGGTCCATGCGCCCTGCATGGCGCACGTGTTCATTTACTGGATGTGAAAAGGTCTCTGAAGTCTTCCACCGATCTTCAGGAACATTCTGAAAATGGCCAGGAAACTGTGCATGGCTCTTCATCATGCCTACAAAGCAGGAACACCCTCCTCGAGTTGCCAGGCGGCAGAACGCCTCCCCACAACAACACTCTGAATATGCGATGTTTCCCCCATTCGGTATTCCAGCCTGCACATGTTTGGAACCGACTCTGGTATGAACAGAGAAAGGCCGATTAACGATTTTTTGATGATCCAGGCATACAGGAGTACTCACAATGTGTAACTTTGATGTCAGCCAGTGGAGCTCATGCTTGACACCTGCAGTTTTGTTGAGGCCATTCGAGGACGGCGAGTTATTTGTCAGTACAGAACTCAAGGATGATTAACGTACATTCACTGCTTCATGTCTGGAACAGATGCTGAAAAAAATCTGTATATGGGCAGGGGACTGGGGACGTGGCGACTACATTGTGGCCACATGCAGACGGTGGGGACTGAATATGGAGGATGGATGGAGGAGGAGGACCTTGAGCTGGAAGCTTGTCTGGTGAAATAATGGAGATTTTCTACCAGGTGACAAGAGAGGAAGGAAGCAGGAGCAGCTGGAGGAGGTGGATGGTGATGAGGATGGAGGCGATGACCCCCAACGCACCGTGGCAGTATACAGTGGAAATGGAGGCAGGGAGCCCTAGGACGTCTCACCTTGTGCAGATGGCCCGCAGCATGCTTATTTGCTCTGAATAGTGACAGCCGAATAGTCAGCATCCGGCGAGAGGGACTGACTTCTGCTTCTCCTCCCTATTGGACCCTCGCTATGGTCCAAAATGGGAAGCTTTTTCACAGCTATCGAGAGGGGAGGACAAATCAAATACTATAGGGCAAATCCTCCGGTATTCAGTTGGCCGCTGCCTTGTGCAGGCCATCGTACCTCCTCTGACAGGTCTGACCAGGGGGTTCCTCAGAGCTTCACGTTAATACTGCGCGGTGCTGGGGAAGGTCGGGGGGGTAGGAGCAGTACCAGCTCCATCAGTAGTAACTAAGTCTGGAGTCACTGAATGAGCAGCTTCCTTCAACCGCCTAGGAGGAGGGTACGTCACCAGCAGCAAGCAGCAGCAGGACCTGAAGCAGTCCCTGAACCAACAGTGGTCGGCTACTTGGACAGCACTTGCCACCCCAGTGTTAGAAGATCCGCTGGACTATGGGCAGCCAAACTGGATTGTGTGTGCCGCAACTTGCCGAGTTTGCAGTGGAGAAGCTTGTCCTGCCCGGCAGAGTGTGGCATCAGAGCTGGGAGTTCAGTGCGGCAGGTGGCCATGTTACCCCAAGGAGAACCCGCTTGTCACGGGAAATGTGGAACGACTGACCTTTGTCTAGATGGAATTCAGGCGAGGATCGGCGGATTTACAACACACCCAATGCCTTAGGCGTCAGACTAAATCAGCCATGACGCCTCACCCAAACTGTGGTGAATATGAGTCTGGGTTCAAAAACTACCTGCTCATGCCACCTATTTGATGCCGCACCCGCCTGATGCACACAGTCTGCTGACAGTTTCTCCATCTGCAACAAATCCATTCTTTACCAGGGGAATGGTATTGCACCCACTCTCCACACTCATTGTGCCCACTGTCGACCTCATGCGCTGCTTGGCTGCTGCCGTGACTAGAACATGTAGTCAGGGTACCACTCTGTGACCCTACACTCCCTGGTTTTTGTCACTCCCAGAATGTCATTTGAGCCACTGCCAAAACCTCTTTCTGCGTGGCTGTTTGGGTCACCTCCACCCCCCCCTTGTCACTGATTTTTGCCACCGAGCCCTCATTTTTTTTTTTTCCATTTTTTCCCTTTGGCTACTTTTTTAGGCACTTTTCCCCCTTCATTTTTTTGGTTTAAAGTTTTTGCCCTTTTAAGTGCCCGGGGAAATTTTTTATGAAGCGTTTTCAAATAGGGGCCCGCCAGCCCATCTCCCGTTTTTCTACTAAAACACTAATCATTGTATAAGACCCAAAAAACAAGCTCCCTCGGGCTTTATTTAAGAAAGGCACAAGGGTTCTACAGCACCCTGCAGGCTCTGGCAGCCGGGGAAATAGCGGGGTTTTTTAACGGATTCGTGCCGAATTTTAATTTTTCGGAACAAAGTTTTTTTTTTGCCGGGGAAATTGGGCCCGAAGGGAACGAAACAATTTTGGGGAAATTCGCCCCTTTCTCTACTCCCTCCCCGGTACTCCTACATAAAATGACCCCCAGCAGGCCACTTTTCCCCACAATTTTGGGACACGTGTCATTTAATTCAAAAGGCCCAAAGGGGGAAACCCGGAAGATACGAAACCAACAGGGCCCTTTGTTGAGTCAGCCCTTTCATTACTGAGACCCTGCGTGAACAACAAGGGGCCCCGTCATGTTTTTTTGAAGGGAAACTGGGGCCATTTATATGGCATCAAAAAAGCTGTATTTAAAAAACCTTTTTCAAAGGGGATGAAAAGGGGGACCCCAAAATTTAAAAGTCCTTTTGAAAAATGTATCAAAGACACTTTTAGTGTCCAAAGTTTAGGGGCTTCTGGGGACGCAAACCACATTAAAGAATTAGAACTTTTATATTTTTCCCCAAAACCCTAACTAGGTTAAAGGTGGTTCCCTGACCAATTTGTGGTATTGCTCACACGGCCCTGTTGTATGACCTGAGAAGAACAGCCAGACCAGGGTAAAGGTGGTCCCTGGCCAGATTTGGGGTTTGGGTTTACACTGCCCTGTAGAAAAGACCTCAGAAAACAGCCAGACCGGGGAAAAAGGGGGTGCCGAGCCAGCTTGTGGAAATTGGCTCTACACTCCCTTTTTGTATGACCTGCGAAGAACAGCCCAGGAAAAGGTGGGATGAGCATGACTTGTGGTATTGGTCTACCCGCCTGTATGTATGACCTTCAGAAGAACAGCCAGACCAGGGTAAAAGGGGGGCCCTGAGCCAAAATTTGGTATTGCTCTACATGCCCTTATGTATGACCTGCAAAGAACCCCCAACCGGGGTAAAGGGGTGCCTGACCCAGACTTTTGGAAAATGGCTCTACATGCCCTGTATGATACCTGCAGAAGAACGCCAGACCAGGGAAAAGGGGTGGTGCCGACCCCCAGACTTGTGGTATTGGAATACACGCCCGAGGTATGACCTCAAAAGAAAGACCAGGGAAAAAGGGGTGCCTACCAGACTTGTGGTATTGGCTCACACCCGCCTGTATGATGACCTGCAAAAAACACCAACCGGGTTTTAAAGGGGGGTCCCTGACCAGATTGTGGTTTTGGCTCTAAAAAGCACCTGTATATGACCTGCAAAGAACAGCCAGACCGGGAAAAGGGTGGTGCCTGAGCCAGACTTGTGGTATTGGCACTAGACTGCCCCTGTATGAAAGACCTGAAAAGGAACACCAGACCGGGGTAAAAGGGGGCCTGAGCCAATTGTGGTTTTGGCTCTACACCCGCCCTTAAGTTTTGCCCTCAGAAGAACGCCAGTCCAGGGTAAAGGTGGTGCCTGAGCCAAAACTTTGTGTTTTGGCTCTACACTGCCCTGATGTATGCCTGCAAAAGAACACCAGACCAGGGTAAAGGTGGTGCCTGAGCCAGATTTTGGTTTTGGGCTCTACACTGCCCTGTTGTAGACCGCAGAAAGCAGCCAGCCAGGGAAAGGTGGTGCCTGAGCCAGACTTTGGTTTTGGGTCTACACTGCCCTGTATTAACCTGAGAAAGCAGCCCAACCGGGGTAAAGGGATGCCTGACCCAAATTTGGGGTAAGGCTCCAGCCCGTATGTATGCCCCTGCAAAAGAAAGCCAGACCGGGGTAAAGGGGGCCTGACCCAGACTTGTGTTTTGGGCACTAACTGCCCTGTATGTATACCGCAGAAAAACACCAGACCAGGGAAAAAAGGGGCCTGAGCCAGACTTGTGGTTTTGGCCTACACGCCCTGTATGTATGACCTGCAAAGACAGCCAACCAGGGGAAAAGGTGGTGCCTGACCCAAACCCTTGGGGTATTGGCTCTCACTCCCCGTATTAGACCTGCAGAAAACGGTTCATATATTGTGGCGCATTCTACACTCCCTCAAGCGTTTTTACAAGTGACCTGTCGCCCAACGTTCAAAATGTCACCCATTTCTGGTGAAGCTGTCAAAGAAATAAAAAAGTGGTTTTAAAAAATCCCGCACGTTTTTGCATGTCATTATCGGAAGGAAAAAATGATGCTCTGAGTGGTATAAACTGGGGAAATCAATATTATTTGTTTCCCTTTAATATTCTTTTAATGGCTCCAAAGGTGCTTTTAAAAAGATAAGACGGGGTTTTCTTTCCACCCTTCCCAGCACATGAAAATATGAATAGAAAATAAGACATAAGGGAATCTGTGCGCTCCGCATTGTTTAATTTATCCCTTCTCAATTTCTTTTTAATGTTTTTTCCCTTCACCCCCTTTCATTTATTCAGGCAGAGTTGGGAATTGATTATGGGGGCATTCCCCGACCCTCTTTTCATTTCATTGTGAGGCTCATGCCACTAACTCTGCAGTCAGCAGGTATTACATGCTGAATTCAGCACTACCCTGAAAAAATGTTTCTGGGAACGAGTGTTCGAGGGTTCTTTAATTTGCCTCTTTATTTTTCAACAAAATTTAAAAATTTGACTTTGTCCCATGAGGGAAATGATGGTGGGAGGCTTATTTCAGAACACAGGGTAAAGATAGAAGTAATGCAAAACAGGTTCTATAATACACA
>JAODAL010080526.1:0-12214 GCA_025379985.1 Phyllomedusa bahiana | reverse complement strand
TCTGGTCAAACACGGCCGTAGATACCCGGCAGTTGTCCCTCCCGATGACCCCTGTTGCGCGCCCCCTTGCTGTGTCCCGGGGCCTGTCCGGGAATGTTTGTGCCACTCCACCGCAGGTAAAACCCCGCCCCTCCTTCTGAAACTGTTTGCTCTAAGTGTACAACACTGTTTATGAAGAAAACTGTATATGATAAATAAACCCCCCTGATTTGACCCAAAATGAACCCAGTAAAAGCTTGGGTAACCCACAAATGGCCAGGAAAAATTTCTTGTATTTGCTTTTTAAAGACCTGTGAAATTTTTGAATATAAAAGCAAAAAAAACGGGTTTAATTAACCTTGGTTACTACAGGCAAATTGTTCTTTGGGGGGAAAAAGAAATTTCTTTTAGTACCAAAACCCAGCAGAAAACCTTAATTTAACCCCTGATCTAAATTGCGCAAAAGAAATGAGCAACCAAAAATTTCCAGCTTTGTAGGGTTTTAAAATGGCATGTTTTTTAGGGTACAAAAACAACAGAAAAATTGAAATTTAACCTTGGTTATGAATTATGCCAAGGAAAAATTTCTTCTTGGGGGTGAAAAAGAAGTTTTTTTTAGTGACCACAACAGCAGAACAACGCAAATTTAACCCCTGGATCAAAATTGCGCAAAAGAAATGAGCAACCAAAAATTAATGGTATTTGGGATTGTAAAAACCTTTTTTTTTTAAAAATGTTTCAACATAAACGCTTAATCCCCCCTTGGATATTCAATGTGCTGTGAGCAGAAGCATTAAAAGTATATGCAGCTGTTTTGGCCCACACTGGACTTTCAGTTCCAATACCCCCAAAAAATCAAAATAAAACGTAAGAGAAGCAGTCCCTGGACAAGCGAGACCCCCCCCCAAAAACGCGTTTTAAAAGATTTTTTTAGTACACTATCATAAGCAGCTGTGGCCACACCTTCCCCTCAGTACAGTGAGGCTATAAACCCCCAGGTCGCCCCCCGGACTTTTTATGCGGGACGTCACAAATCCCGCCGGGTCTTGTTTGGCTTCACTCTGCCTATCATGTAGGCTTGTTTCTTCCCCCCAAGTTCTTTGCCCCTTGTAACGCCATGTGTCGCAGCCTTTTTAAAATCAAAAGCACGTTTTTCGTTTCCCCGAAGTACCCCCAACTTCAATTGTTCAGACCGAATTTTTCCTGAAATTTAAACGAATTCCTTTTCGTTGAATCAATTCCCCCTCCAATTAAAAACCTTTTGGTATATGAAATCAATTAGACAATTGAAAGTCTGTGAAATATAAAGGGGAGGCAATTTTTTCCCCCCCGCTTTTTGGGGCCGGCCCCCTCTCTACTACCCGAAAAGCTGCCCAAAAGGGGCCGTGCACCCAAGACTCCTTTGGTTATCAAACTTTTAAACATACTATGGGAAAGTAATGTTCCATTGGGGGCTGTTAGATTAAATTTTTCAGGGGAAAATAATGCCCATATCATATAATACCCCCACTTTCCTTAAATAATTTTTGGGGTCAAGAGCCCAAAACAAACACTGAATATCAGGACAGGCCTAATTCTAATGCTGCTTAAGAAGTGTATTAAAATAACAGAACAGACATGAATGTGAGATCTTTAAGAAATTATTAAGCTCCACGTGGAGAGGTCACATACCATATGGTAAACAAATAATTAGAACAGAAAAACCCAATGTGGATCACAGAGATGAAGGAGGCAATAAAATATCAAAAAGGAATGCATTTTCAGCTAACTAAAAACAGAGGCAGTGAAGAGCACTAAAAAACTATAAGAAAAGAAATAAAATATGTACAATACTAATAAATGGCAGCAAAGCTGATACATAAGAACATATTGCCATAGAAAAAGTAATACCTAACCTCCAAAAATAATTTTAACTATATAAATAGTAAAAAGATTAAAACAGAAAATATTGGACCTTTGAAAAATAGTGAGGGAGATATTGTGGAGGGCGATGAGAAAAAAGCAAACCTATTAAATAATTTTTTCTCCACTGTATTTACCAAAGAAGATGATCTTCCTGTTGATGAATCATTTGTACACCCGTATACGGGGTAAAGTTATGCCATTAAGAGCAGGTACACGTGTATGTCCGGTTTTGTGGTTTGCATGTTGATTTGCCCATGAGGATTGCTATATATAGGTGAGACCACAATGGAGGTTAAGACGAGGATCATAAAGCATAAGAGTACAATTAGATGTACCAGATAGAATTACCTGTACCAGTACATTTTGTGGAAAAATCTCACACTATTGCTCAACTTCGATACATGGTGATTGATGACATTCCGCCACTGAGATGAGGGGGTAATAGACAACAGAAATTGAAGATGTGTGAACTCAGATGGATTTATACTCTTAATACTCTTGAATAGTTGAGCGATTATTATCGACAAAGTTGATATCAGGCAATCGCACGCACGGTTTTTATGTGATACGGATTTTTCGCGATCACTGAATACTTTAGGGTAATATCTGCGCAACTTTTAATAATCCGCGCCAATTATCAGGCGCTTCCTGTCATTTTTTGGCGGCCACAAATAAGCATACAGATAAGCAGGAGAGCTGGGTGTGCGACGTCAAAGGGATGTGTATGGTTGCGATTGGCTGGAAAAATCACATGACCATTCGTTTTACATAAACAACCCTTCTGTTCATGATCAGTGTGTGTTATGTGTCCATAAGAGCAGGACCGTGGCTCGGTCTCTGTCAAAACAGCCAGCAAAACTGGTTCTATTTGTTCACGGACAGACATCTATGCTTTTAGCTGTAACATTAGAATTTAGGTAGATTAGAGATTTGCAGATTTTTAGATTACATAGCCTGAGAATTTTAAAGGAGCATCGAGCGCTGTACAGCCACGCGGGGGGGGGGGGGGGAGGTAGGGGCTGCGGGCGAACACAGACAAACAGGCACTTTAAAGGAGAGTGGATATTGTGCAGCCACCTGTTTGGCCAGTTTTTTGGTGAAATATAACTTGTATGATGTGCAGCTGCATTTAAATTTGAATACATCAATTTTGTAGTCACCCCATGTGTAATTGATAGGTTGCAAAAAATACCTTTTGATTTATCCGTATAACAGTTCAGATAGGGTTTTTTTTTTCACTTTGGCGCAGGCCAGCTTTTTGTCCACATAAGCCACCTGCCTTAAATAAGAATACAGCAATTTTTTAGTCACCCGCAAGTGTATTTTTATAGGGCAAGAACTCAAATTTTATATCCGTATACATATCACATAGGTTTTTTTTTCACTTTGGCGCAGGCCACTTTGTTCATAAGAGAGCCACTGCACTTAAATTTGAATACAGCAATTTTGTGTCGACAACCGCAGGTTGCGATATTTGATAGTGCAAAAAATACCTTTTATTATCCGTATACATTACAGATGAGGTGTTTTTTTTTTCACTTTGAGCGCAGGCCAGCTTTGTTCATAGATCCACCTGCAACTTAAAATTGAAATACAGCAATTTTGTGTCGACACCGCAGTGTATTTGATAGGTGCAAAAACTCCACTTTTATTATCCTAATACTTTTCAGATAGTGTTATTTTTTTTCCCTTTGGTCGCACCAGCTTTGTTCATAAATCACCTCGCACTTAATTTGAAATACAGCAATGTTTGTAGTCACCGCAGGTGTAATTTGATAGTGCAAAAAATACCTTTTTATTATCCGTGATACATTTCAGATAGTGTTTTTTTCACCTAGGCATCAGGCCAGCTTTGTCCATAAGAGCTCACCTTGCACTAAAATTTGAATACAGCAATTTTTTAGTTCACTGCAGAGTATTTTAATAAAGCAAAACTCCCTTTTATTATATGTAAAAATTCAGATAGGTGATTTTTTTCTCACTTTGGCGCAGGCCTCTTTGTCCTAGAGCCACCTTGCACTTTAAATTTGAATACACAGCAATTTTTAGTCACCGCAGGAGTATTTTATAGTGCAAGACCTCCCTTTTATTATCCGAATACATTTCAGATAGGTGTTTTTAACACCTTTGGCTGCAGCCACTTTGTTCATAGAGCACCTTTCACTTATATTTGAATACAGCATTTGTAGTCTACCGCAGTGTATTTGCTAGGTGAAAAATACCTTTTTTGTAACAGAACGCCCCTGCGACCACTGTCCCGGCCGCAGAACGCCCGTGCCCCGCTCCCAGCGGAGCCCCGTCCCGCACTTCGGTTTCGGGTCCGCCCTTGCCGCAGCCCCTGCCAGTCGTCCACAAACCCCGCCACCTCACTGCACAGTCGGCTCTCACACCCGCTGTAGCTCCGCCCCTAACCGTAGCCCGGCCCCGGCACTCTTAGATTTAAAGGGGCATTGCAACCACGGTAATTTGGTTATTGCCGGCCCCCACTGCTCCTAATTAAGTCCGCCCTTCCTGCCGCCCTTCGCCGGAACCTTGTTGAATATTCCCATGGTGAAAGTGTTCCAGAGCGTTCCTGACTTGCCTTCCCGTGTACCGACTCCGTCTTTACTTTACCGTCTACGAACCTTGCCGCCAGCCCGACCACCTGCATGTCTACCGTCTACGAAACCGAGCCGCCAGTCCTGACCACCTGCCTTCCACGACCACGAGCCTGCCTGCCGTTCCGTACCTTGCACCCCTGGCCGCCACTGCAAGGCAAGCCCCGCCAGTGGTAGTGACCTGGTGTGACTTCCCGCCGCAGCAAGTCCATCCCGCATTGCGGCTGGCTCTGGTGAATACCGGGACCCACTTTATCTCACCACTCGGCCCCCTGGCGTTGGGTTATTTGGGGCTACGACCATCGCCTGCGTTGGTCCAGTGGATCCACCTCCAGAACCGTAACAGTAGATCCGGTCATTGAACCCCCAAGTCCGTTATCCATGCCCTGGCTCCGTTGTTGGCCAGCCATCTCAGCAACTCCGTCCACAGGCGCAGCAACTCACCCAGCTATCCACCATGTTGCAGCAACTTCCGTCACCCGACCTAGCAGCAGCAGCCTTCGCCAGCTCCAGGGTTGTTCCTAGCCTCTACGGTATCCGGTGAGCACCAAGTGGGGCCCCAAGCTTCACGCCTGTCGCTCCCACAAGTATGAACGGAGACCCGAGACGTCTGCAGGGGTTTCACCCCAATGCACTATGCACGTGGAGCTGATGACTGACCAGTTCGCTGTCCTAACGTGCGAAGGTGGCGTTTCGAGATCAGCCTCCTCTCCGGTAAGGCCTGGCATGGCTACGCTCTTAGGGACAGATACTGACTTGTGACGCGGATCTACAGTCATTTCTCAGACGATTCCGCAACTCTTCGAGGACCAGCCCTTGCATCCTCTGCGGAGACTTGCCCTCCTAAACTACGCCAGGTGGGACCGGTACGTAGAGAGACTACGCGGTACAGTTCCGCACCCAGGACTCGAAACTCTCATGGAACGAGGCCGCACTGTGTGCGTACCATTTAAGAAAGGGCTCTCAAGCCGAGTTAAGGACGACTTGACTGGCGCTAGAGACCTCCCGTCTTCCCTCATGACCTGATTCGGTTACGACCCTGTCGCCGCATTGATAAACGCTTCATTGAATGGGAGGAGAGCTTTCAGCAAGAGCATCAGTCTCCAAGCTGCGGGAGACTTCCGCACCTATGATCTGTGGGAGGCATTCCAAGGTGCAAACCTCCCCGCTCCACGCCCTGTTTGATGGCCTGTGCAGCGTCAGTGTCATGAGACAGGCAACACGTCAAGTTTGTCCCCGGCGTATTCTGGACTCCGGCTTCCGCCGGAACTTCAGTACAACAACCAGTCCTCTCGTGAAGCAAATCGGCCTTTCCAGTAATACGCCTGAGAGACCAGCCTTGTACCATCTCTTTCCGTCAGCGGGGAGTTGCTTTAGCGACACCATCCAGTTCGTCACCAAGCCACTGTCCATCCATGTGGGGCGCTGCATAAAGAAGAAGTCTCCTTCTACGTGCTAGACTCGCTCCTCGTTCGGCGATCCTCCTCGGACTCCCATGCTACGCACCACTCTCCCTAATCCTGACCTGGTCTACTGGATAGTGATCGTTTGGGGTCCCCAACAGTCGGGGACGCTTTGGGTGGGCACCCGCACCTGCATCCCCTGATCTCGTGCAACCCTACAGGAGCCGATTGCCCGGCTCTGCCAACCTACGAATATTTGGAGTACGCGCTGATGTTCTTCTCTGAGAGGCAAGCTGAGAGTCTTTCCCCTCGCCACGACAACGTCGACCAAATATTGCCCAATCGACCTACTGCCGGTATCACCCTCCTCGAGGCCGAGTCCCTACCCTCTGTCTGCCTTCCTGAGACTCAAGCCTTACCGAGTACATCCAGGAGAATCTCAGGAAGGGGTCATCGCAATTCCCTCGTCACCCTCAGGTGCGGGTTCTTTTTCGTAAAGAAGAAGGACGTAACCCTTACGGCCCTGCATAGACTACCGGGTTTTGAACAAGATCACGGTTAAGAACCGGTACCCACTGCCGTGATCACCGGAACTGTTCGAACCGCCTGCAGGCGCCAGATCTTCACTAAGTTGGATCTGAGCAGGGCCTACAACTTGGTCCAATCCGCAAGGGTGAAGAGTGGAAACCGGCCTTCAACACCATCGGACGGGGCACTTTGGTACCTGGTGATGCCCATCGGAACTATGCAATGCTCCTGCCGTCTTCAGGAGCTCGTGATGACGTCTTCAGGACCTCCTCCACACCTGCGGTGTCTACCTGAAGACATCCTGGTGTTCTCCTCCTGACCTGCGAGACCCACCCAGCCAAGTTCGCTCAGCTACAAAGACGTCTCCGGAGAACCACCTATACGCCAATCTGGGGAACGTGCCTCTTTCCAACAGACGAGCCACCCGTTTCCTGGGGTAGAATACGTCATCTCGGAACAAGGCCATACGAAGGATCCAAAGCGAAACTGGTCTGCGTGTTGCAGTGGCCACGCCCCGTCGGCTTGCGGCAATCCAGCTATTCTTGGCTTCTGCAACTACTATCCGCCAGTTCATTCCCTCAACATCTCCACGCTGGTGGCCCCGATAGTAGCCCTCACCAAGAAACAAGCCAATCCACAGCAGCTGGCCAGTCCGAGCGGAGGAAGGCGATTTCTAAGCTCAAGGTCCGCCTCGCTACGGCTTCCACCTTGCACGTCCGAACCAAGAGACCCACACCCTGGAAAGTTTGTATGCCTCTCTGAAGGAGCCGAGCAGTTCTATAACGCAAAAAGGGCCCATGTGGTAAGACTGTAACGTGTGGCTGATCTTCTCCAAGACATCTCCCGCCGAGAGGATTACGCGATTGGCCGACCGGTGGAGGCTAACTAGCCATTATAATTGGCCTTGAAAGTGTGCGTTATCTGCTGGAGGTGCCCGTTTTCCCATCCCGTATCTACTCGACCATAAGAAACCTTCCAATATCTCAGACGCTTCAGCGACTTAACCCACGCCAGGCAGTGTCTCTCTTACATCTCCGTTCGACTTTTCTAATCCACTTCAGGCCAAGCTGAGAAGAATGTGAGAGCTGACGCCCTCCTCCCAGTGCCTCCGACGTTGGTGGGTGAAGATACTTCTCCAGAAATATAAAATCCTCAGAGCCCTCATCTTCGGTCAGCGCCGTTGGATCTCCAGGAAGGTTCCTCCTGGAAGGACTTATGTCGTCCAGCTCTCCGCAGAATATTCTAAAATGGGACATAGCCAATGTGGCAGGCACCCACGCGCCCGAAGAACCCTTCTGGTCTGATATCCCGTTCTACTGGTGGCCAAACTGGAAAAGAGTTAAGGACTTCATTTCGTCTTGTGACTCCTGTGCCCGCAACAAGACGCCACGTCACAAGCCGGCAGGCCTACTTTCAGCCTCTCCCATTCCAACCGCAACCTTGGTCCACACATTTCCATGGACATCATTACTGACCTCGCCCTCTCTAACCCCCCCGACGTCTCAAACACCGTTAAATTGGTAATAACGGAACCATTCTCCAAGATGGCCATTTTCGTTCCCGTTGCCCCGCCGTGCCATCGGCTTCTCGTCTGGCGGAACTTTTCTTCCTTTATGTGGTTCCCGCTGCATGGACTCCTCACAATTGATCCCTCTGACCGGGAGTCCCGATTTGTCTCCAAGTTTAGGCGAGCTTTGTGTCACACAACTTCAGGTCAAGCTGACTTCTCTTTCCGCCTAAGTCACCCGCAGATACGAACGGCTGGTGGAGAGGGTCAACCAGTCTTGGGATGCTAACCTTCGCCACTCTCCCTCGTTCTCGTCACGCAAGATAATTTGGTGCCAATTATTGCAGCCGATGGCGGAGTTCTCCTATAACTCTCTAGATTCGGATCCCGCGGGGGTTCCTCAATCTCCCTTCTACGTGTTATGGTCTGCATCCCCGCCCACTCTCTCCCTCTGGCAACCTCCTCGGAGGTCCCGGCAGCGACTCACAGATCCAGGATTTGAAGGCCATCTTGGTCCTCAGACCCTTCAGTCGCGCTCCGTTCTTCCGAGCGCATGAAAATCAAGCGACAAGATAAGAATCCCCCTCCAGTCTTCACCCAAGGTGGACAAGGTGTGGCTCTCCGCCGTTAATTCCGCTTAAAGATGCCCTCTCACAACTGGGTCCCCCGGTTCCTGGTGCCCTTTGTGAGTCATCGGCCGCATCAACCCGGTGTCTTACAAACTCCCGGCTCCCTCCAGCGATGAGAATTCCCGAACTCATTACATGTGTCCCTGTTGAGCCCCTGGGACCCTTAATCCGCTTCTCCAGAAGGCTGTCCTCCTCCGTCTGTGGCTATGCGCCGATGTCTCCGAGGTTCCAGGAGATTCTGGGCATCGGGGCAGAAAAAAAAGAACTGGGGAAGGCGATACTTTCTAGTGGACTGTAGGGACTTCCGGCCCAGAGAGAAGGCTTGGGATGCCCGAGGAGACTAATCCTGAACCGCACCTCATCCTGAGGTTCTCTTCAGATCCAGTAAGAGAGGGGGCCCCAGGAGGGGGGCCCAATGGGGGTGACTGTACAGACGCCCCTGCGACCACTGTCCCGGGCCCAGAAGCGTCCGTGCCCCGCGCTCCCCAGCGAGAGCCCAGTCCCGCACAGTCGAGGTTCGGGGTCCGCCCCGTGTCGCACTGCGCCCACTTACCCAGCCAAGCTCCTGCTCTGTCGGACTCTCCTCAGCACCCGGCGTGTAGCTCCCGCCCCTAGGCGTGCCCGCCCGGCTCCTTCTCCTGAATTTAACAGGGGCAGTGCACCGGAAATGTGATATTGCCGGGCACTGCTCCTATTTAAGTCCGGGCCTCTTCCTAGCCGGCCCTTGCCGGGATCCTTTGTATATTCCATGGTGAAAAGTGTTTCCAGAGCGTTCCTGCTGCCTTCCCGTGTACCGACATCTCTTGCGTACGTTTAACCGTCTAGAACCTTGCCGCCTGCCCCGACCACCAGCTTGTCTACCGTCTACGAACCAAGCCGCCTTCCTGACCTCCAGCCTGTCCACACCACGCGAGCCTGCCTGCCGTTCCTGTACCTTGGCACCCCTGCCCCACTGCAGGCAAGCCCCGCCAGTGGTAGTGACCTGGTGGACTCCCCCGCCGTCAGCAAGTCCATCCCGCTTGTGCTGTCGGCTTCTGGTGATACCGGGACCCACTTAAACTCCACTCCCAGGTGTGCATACCGCCATCGCCTGCGGTGGTTCAGTTGATCCACCTCCAACCGTAACACTTTTATTTCCTTATACATTTCAGATAGGTGTTTTTTTTCACTTTGGCGCAGGCCAGCTTTGGTTCATAAATCCACCTAGCACTTAAATTTGAATCCAGCCAATTTTTGTAGTCACCGCGGAGACTTTGAAAGTTGCAAAACTCCACTTTTATTATCCGTATACAATTTCAGATAGGTGTTTTTTTTCACTTTGGCGCAGCCAGCTTGTCCATGTCAGATGCCAACCTTGCACGTAAATTTGAATACAGCAATTGTTTGTATCACTCGCAAGCAAAGTATTGAAAGAGCAAGAAATACCTTATTATTAGTTCGTATACATTTCATATAGGGTGTTTTTTATTCACTTTGCGCAGGCCACTTTTGTTCATAAGAGCCACCTTGCACTTAAATTTCAATACAGCAATTTTGTAGTCCACCTCAGTTGTATTTGATAGGATGCAATAAAATACCTTTATTATCCCGATATTTTTAAATAGCGAATAGACATGTAACGGCCCTAGTTATTCGAATACCATGTTGTAACACAAATTCATGACTGAAAAAATTTTCCTAGCAACTGTTCTCGTTTTGTCATTGCTGCAAAAAACATCAATTAATCATCCGTTTACCTCTGAAGTTTTATTGGGCCTCGTTTCAATCACAGATGGCGCAGATAGTGTCACTTGTATATATTTTTGAAAACTATCAATTCCTAGATCCGACTGGGCATTGTAAATCCCTGTGACTAAGAGGAACACTGTTGATAATGTCTTACTGTCTTCCACCAGACCGCCATTTCACAGTTAATTCGTAAGAACATTTCAGTTTCTAATCCCTAGTTGTCTGAAGGAAATTAGATGTTTAAGAATAGCTGTATTTGCCCATCTTTTAATAAGAGACTTTCACAAAACTCTTCCATCCTTCTCAAATTTGTATCTTTCCTCACATGGAGCAAATGCATGGTGGTAAGCGAGCAAAGAGGGTGGTAGACATGGAGAAGAGGTACGAGAGAAGGTGCTCCTTCCAGTGCTGCGGACAACAAGAGCAAGGCCAGTGATTCATCGTTGGCAGGACCAGGCCTGTCGTCGCTGGCGTCGCCCTGTGAAATCTAGTAACGAACACAATCGCCATCTGTACTCAGTGGTTAATGCAACCTGGCAACCAGCAGTCTACCTCCTCATCCTCCCATTCACACTGGACCAAATGTTTCAACAGCATCCTCCAACATAAACAAGGCACCCAAATGTAAACCCGTGTACCCCCATGTGGATAATCCTTTTTCTGAGACTTTTTTGATGACAAATGGGGTTGGGGTCAAAGGCATGTTAAAAAAGATAAGGGGCCAAGGGGATGTTTTTGTTCCTTGCGCCCATTACTGAGCCATCGGGGAGGAGAAGGAAGCCGTCAATCAGAAAAAATCCCGGGGGGCCCCGGCAACCCCTTTGCAGTCCCTCTTGCTTGTAGCCCGAGCCCCTGGATGCAAAATGTCGGATGACGAAGTCCCCTGTGTTGATGAGATATGACGACAAATTGGGGACCCAAAGTGGTCTTTTCAGCGAATTTGTTTTGCGGCCTCATATGAACAAGGGGGAAAGTGATTGGAAAAGTCAGTGGGGGTCCCCCCTAAAAAAGGGGAGAGGGCGGTTGCAAAAGCCCCGCTGAGATGTTTCCCGCCACCCCGGTCAGGGAAATCCCGCTCCTCAATTTTGCCGTCAAAAAAGTCCAGGACCTCTCAAGCCCGGGGGTTCTTTTAGCAAACCCCCGATTACCCCCAATGATTCCGATTTGCCTAAACGCCCCTATAAGGCAAGATGTTTAAACCCCCACCAACATGTATAATAACCCTGCAGCAACATAGTTGAAATGGAGGCAACACTTTCCAAAAAAGGCCACACCCAGCCGGGGTTTCCCCAAACCCCTGTCAACCCTCTTCTCCGCCCCCTCCTCCCCCGCCACCCCCAAGCGTTCCTCGCTGCCCTGTCTCTCAGAGTAAAGATCAGGGGTCAGCCTCCCCAGCTCCACCACCCCAAGTCCCCCCGCAGCACCAGAGACCCATCCTCCCCCTTCCTTTTTCCCAGTTTGAGACCTGCACCCCGGGCAGAGGCCAGTCTAAGCCCCGCCTTCTGCTTCCAGTTTGGAGCAAAAAAACCTTTAACCCAAACCCCTCCAAAGCCAAAAGCCCGAATGTCGGCATTGCCAGGCTTTTGGCCTTGGAAATTTTCCTTTCCGTTGGTGACACAGATTGGTTCCGCCACTCATGGCCCTTGCCTGCCCCCAAAACCAATGCAGAGCAGGCATTTCTTTGCCAAAAAGCCGTCCCTGCCCTGGGCCCGCCCCGTGTCATCAAATTTTCAAGCGCGTTGTCTGCATTGTGGCCAGAAAATCATCTGCCACCGACACAGGAATAAGCCGGCTAAAGGCGCTATACCTGGACAGCTCACTGGGGGAGTGGGGGGGATGTCTTGGTGGGCGGTGGTTTCCCCGGCTCGGCGACGCTCTTCAAAAAACCACGGGTTTGGTGCAGGCTCTTCCCCAAGGTCCCCTTTGGGGGGTTTCCCC
>JAODAL010080525.1:0-12214 GCA_025379985.1 Phyllomedusa bahiana | reverse complement strand
GGGAAGAGGGGGGGGGGGGGGGAGGGCAGAGTGTACAATAATGAGCCAAAAAAAAAAAACTTTTTGGATCTTCCAAATGGTTGCAATGAAAGAAAATGAAAAATTTTAAAGGGGTCTGAATACTTTCTGTACCCACTGTATTTAATATAGTTGATTGACTTGGGTTCTAATCAAACATTATATTATTTTTTATTATATATTATATTATTTTATTTTGGAGCGCCCTTGATTCCAGGGCCTGTACATTTTTCAGGGGGTATATAATAACATTGGTCAAAAATTACAAAGTGACAATAAGTGACTAACAACTGGTACAAAAGGAGAGAGGGCCCTGCCCGAGGGCTTACAATCTACAGGGAAGGAGGGAAGAGACAGAAGGTGAGGGGCAGACATGTTTGTGGGCGGAGGAGTGCAACAGGGTTTAATGTTGGTTAATAGGCAATCCTGAGAGATGGGTTTCAGGTTACCTTTGAAGCCGGGAGAAAGGGGGAGAGTCTGAGGTGTTGGGGCAGTGAGTTCCAAAGTGTGGGGGAAGCACGGAGAATCTTGGAGACGGTTTGTGGGGAGGTGATAAGAGGAGAGCAGGGGAAGAAGGTCCAGTGAGGAGCGGGGTTGCGTGAGGGGAGGTAATTTAGAGTTTAAGGCAGGGGATTATGAAGGGGGAGAGGTTTGGAGAGCCATTTAGTCAAAGTTGCTAGCTTGAATGGATTCGCTGGGCAATGGAGCCAGTAAAAGGGGATTGGCAGAGGGGAGAGGCAGGGGAGTAGCGAGGAGAGAGGTGAATCAGACGGGCAGCAGAGTTAAAGGATGGTTGGAGGGGAGAGGGGTGCAAGCTGGAAGGCCACAGGGGAAGGATGTTGCAGTAGTCGAGGCGGGAAGAAGACGAGGGCGTGGACAAGCATTTTTGTGCTTCCAGTTAAGAAATTAGGGATTCGGAATATTTTTCAGGTGGAGGCGGCAGGCAGAGGTGAGGGTTTGGATGTGGGTTTTGAAGGACAGATTGGAGTCGGGGGTTTCCCAAGGCAGGGACCTGGGGGTGCTGGTGAGAGAGTGAAGCCATTGACAGTGATAGAGAGAACAGGTGGAGGGAAGGAGTGGGACGGTGGGAAGATAATAATTAAATTTTTCTCCACGTTGTTTTTAGGAGACGGAGGAGAAGAAGGAGGAAATGGACGATAGACAGTCGGAATTCGGGAGAGAAGTGAGGTAACATCTGGGCCAGGGATGTAGGTTGGGTGTCATCAGCATACAGGTGGTATGAAAGCCTGTGAACTTTTGAGCTGACCCAGCCAAAAGTGTAGATAGAAAAAGAGTAGTGGGCCCGGGACTGACCCTGGGGACACCGAACAGAGAGGGGCCGGGGGGAGGGAGTGGAGCGAGAGGAGAACGCTGAATGCCCGATCAGTGAGGTACGAGGAGATCCAGGAGAGGGCCAAGTCCGTGATGCGAGGGAGGAGAGAGGGAGAAATGGTGGTTTAAAGGAAAAAGGGTGGCCGATGTGAGGCTTTGGCAGTTGCTAGGTCATTGGTGCCCTTGGTTAGGGCGGTTTCAGTAGAGTGGTGGGGACGGAAGCCGATTGGGAGCGGGTCAAAGGGAGAGAGTTGGTGGAGAGATGGGAGGAAAGTTGAAGAGGACGTGTTGCTCAAGGAGTTTAGAGGCGAATGGAAGCAGTGAGAAGGGGCAATAGTTGGGACAGTAAGGAGGGGTAAAGGGAGATGGTTTCTTTAGGATGGGGTGATGGTGGGTGTATTTAAAGGAGGAAGGGAAGATTGCCAGAGTAATGTAATTGAAGAGGGTGGTGAGGGCTGGGATGATAACAGCACTAAGGTCAGGGATGAGGTGGAGGGGAGTGGGTCAAGATACAGGTGGTGGGTTCGATTTTTGGCAGTAAAGAGGGAAAAATTTTAGGGTGACGGTGAGAAACGAGTTAGAGGGGAATAGTCAGGCGGTGCAGGGTGGGTGTGGGGACACTGCGGAATAGGGTGGGCTTGGGGGACATTGCAGGGAATAGAAAGGGGGTTGTGGGATGCAGGAATAGAGGTGGGCTGTGGGGAACTGGCAGGAAAAGAGGTGGCTGAGGGGACTGCGGGTGAGCTTTGTCGATGAGTTTTTTTTATATGGGTGGTTGCAAAATAAACTGCTGAGAGGGAGATGGGGGGGTGCTGTGGAGGAAGGGAGAGTTGAAGGTTTAAAAAGTTGTTGAGGTTGTGGAAAAGGGAGGATATGTGGTGTGATGAAGTATTGTTTGGCTGAGGCGAGTTTAGGGATTTAAATGTGTGCAGTGGGTTCTTTTAATGAGGTGGTCAGTGGGGGAGGCGGTTTCTTCCGCGGCTCGGCAACTCTGGAAGCTCGCCTCAGTGTTTGGTGGAGTCTGTGTGTCAGGGTTGTTGTTCATTTTGCAGGTTCTGTTGTGTGTGAGAAGGGGGGACAGCATCAGAGGTGGAAGTGATTGTGTTGTTATAGAAGGTGGTGGCTGCGTCTGGATCAGCAAATGAGGATATGGTAGAAAGAGGTGCCAGAGAGTCAGACAGAGTGCAAGGGTTGAGATTTTGTAGGTTCCTGCGTGGGTGTACTAGATTTTGGTGCAGGAAGGGCAGGTGGAGTGGTGATGGAGGAGAAGGTGAAAGGGTTTTGGGGCAGAGATAGGGAGAGGAGAGTTTGAGAGGTTAGATAGGGGGCAAAGGGGGTGAAGATGAGGTCCAGTTTGTGGGGTCGTCTGTGTGAGTGGCTCCGGGGGTCCACTGGGAGGCCAAAGGAAGAGGAAAGTGACCCGGAGTTTGTTTAGTAGTGGAGTGGGGTTTATCGATTGGAATGTTAAAATCTCCCATGATAATAGTGGGGATGTCGGTGAAAGAAAGTGGAGGAGCCAGGGAAACAAAGTGGTCAAGGAAGGTGGTGGTAGGGCCCGGGGGTCGGTAGACAACAGCCCCTTGGAGGTTGGAGGGGGAGTAGATGGGACAGAATGCACCTCGAAGGAGGGGAGGGTTAGGGAAGGTACTGGGGGGAATGGAGAGAAAGGAACAGGTATCTGACAGAAGAAGGCCGACCCTCCGCTATGTTTACTGCCGGCGGGGGGTGGGTAAACTGGAGCCCACCATAGGAGAGTGCAGCAGGGGAAGTTGTGTCAGAGGGTGTCAGCCAATTTTTTGTTATCCAAGGGAAAGGTTAGATTGCGTGAGAAAGAAGAGGTCTGGATTTAAGGGAAGCTTGTTGCACACAGACCGTGCATTCCAGAGGGCTCCAGACATGGGGATAGGTGCTGGAGGGGTGAGGGGGATGGTTTTGAGATTTATATGGTTGATAAAGTGTGTGCTGCTTGGTCTGTAAGAGATGCTGAAGCCACAGTGGGGATGTGCTGAGGGGGCCCCTGGTTGGGAGATTTTGTCCCCGGCAGCGAGGGAGAAGGGGGGTAAGAGTGAGGAGGTGTTGGGGGTGGGATTTGAGAAAAAGGTGGTTGTGTGGGTTGTCATCCTTATAAGAAGATGCATAATTTTGGTATTACTTTAGAGTGGGCTGCTAGGAGACCTCACCTATTTACAGAGATTTCCTTACAATTTAGGAATTGGCAGGTATGAGTTTGAAGCAAAGGGTATGAATCCATCCTTGCAGATCACGTACACCCATACATGCTGTCTTTCCTGGATCGGATGAGATCTTGCAGCAATACAATGTGACCTGCCACACGGCTAGAAATGTCCAGCATTGGTTGGAAGAGCAAGTCCAGGACTTCCAAGTACTACCCTTCCGCACTATTCACCAAACTTGAATCAAATTGAACATCTGTGGGACCACCTCAATCATAGTGTTCGCCCTACGGATCCTCCCCATGCACTCTCCAGCAGCTGTGGGATGAAGTCGGCTTCGGACACCTGTGACGACCTACTAAGATGTTACTAAATCACTCCCATCCTTTAGCTGCTGTCTATGTTGCACATGGCGATTACATTGGTTATTAGCAGGTGGTCATAATAATGTTACTCAACTGTGTATATTATCTATACATTGAACTAAGCACAGTTCATTTGTGGCCAAATGTCCAGCAGAGCGGCACCTTCTCTCTGTAGGACCTTGGGCACACTGCTTATTACAACTCCAAGTTGCTAGGGCACCCACAGACTGCTGTGTTCCTTCCGGCTTCATACTGAGGTTTCTCTCAGATTGCAGGACACCACCCCCAGAGTTATGAGGGTGATAAGGAAACATCCGACATTCAGCGGAAAAAAAATTCAAGAGTTTAAGCGTTGAACATGATTCTTCCTGTTTCTTACTGAAATAGGAAGGATCATATCTGTTGCAATATGGTGAAAAATATGTTTCTGATGCAGATCGTCCTTAAAGGGGTATTCCAACCATAGACATTGATGGCATATTGATAGGATCTATGTCTGACAGGCATGGATCCTACCTCAGGACTTGTACCTATCTCAAGAACAAGCCCCTGAAACCTTTCTGAATGGAGAAGTGGTTGGGACTCTCGCACGGAAATCAATGGGAGTTGTGAGTACAGCTGAGTGGCTGTATCCTATCAATATGCCATCAATGTCTATAATAGGACAACCCCTTTTATTTCATTAGTAAAGGGATTATCCAACAATATTAATTTAAGAACGGGAAGAAAAAAAACCAAAAACAATTCTTACAGTACTTACCTCCCTGATCTCTTGCTACTGTTGTTTCCACCTTGGCCAGTTACCCATGTTGCAGCTATAAATAGAAGAATGGACATATACGCATATGTCAGAGAAGATCGGCAGCAGACATCAGGTTCATTTCAGAAGTAAAGTCCTTTATTTTGGTCAACACATACACGTTTTATACAGGTTATAACATCATTATCATTTCACATTTTTTATTACAATTTGCAATACAATTTGTTAGTTTAATTATAATGCAATACAATTGGTTACTTCTAATAAACCTACTTTTAATACGTAACCAGTGCCCTTTACACTATCTTTGTTTTTCATTACAAATAATTCATTTGCAGCATATCACCTGGTAATTCGGCAGTCATTATTAAAGTATTTAATAAAGACGAGAAAATTAATTTATCTAACCAATGTTATAATTATTAAATACTAGGAATTGTCAGGGATGGCTAGAAGATTCTGGGAATTAATGGAATGTTACAGTGATCACCTCTGTCGCCTTACATAACCAAATGTGTATTATCAGGATTAGAAATTGGAGGGACAAAAGCCAACCAATAAGAGAATAGGTGGGTTGAATAACTTTAGCACTCCTCCGTCTGTTGGAAATTGTGAACAATTTAATTTAATCTCTATAACTACATCAATGCCGAGCACCAGGCAGAGCAAGGTCAGCAGCAAATTCCTAAGTGCTAGAAATTACGAACAATTAAAACTTAGTGAGTAATAGAGAAATCACTTAACCCTATATTTTATCTGACACCCGCTAATCTCCACTTACTGCTACTTGGTCTTAACACATAGGAAATGGCTGGGAAAAATCTGGTTAGCCAATCCCTGGCTGAGATCAGTCACCGCTGTGGCCAGTAAATGGCTGAGCGGGCAATTTGTGTATGGCAAGAAGTGGGACCAGCAGAGACCTGGACAGATTTGGATGGACAGTGGCAGGGGAATATATATTTCAACCAGTCTGCTCCTTTTAACTAAAAAAAAACAAAAAAAAAAAAAAACAGCAGCCAGAAAACCCCTTGTTTTGCTTGTTTTGTTCCCCTTGTCACTGATAAAGAGCTACATTTACCAGATCCCATTACCTCAAAGGGAAAATACATATTATTTTCTTCTTAGCCTTTTTTATTTTCGGATTGTAGATTTCTCAGTTCTGTTGTCTGTATATGATTATGGGGGCGGCCATCTTGCCTGAGCTGCTTTAACAGCATTTAGAGAGATGCTTTACAGCAGCTTCATGGACACAGGAGCCTGTGAACAGGAGCAGACTCATTGACTTCTATAGAAGAGTTTTCTAGGCATGCTCTGTGACCTGGGAAGAAATCACTGTGCAGGGAGGGGGAGAGGGTGATCTGTGACTATTTCCTATTGTGACTGGTGGATCCTCTGTTATTTATACACATTGGTGTCACCTTTCGGTGTAAGGGCATGTTCACACGGCTTAAATGCGGGACGTAATTACGCCCCGCAATTACGCCGTGTGGCCGGGGGCGGAGCGGGAGCAGGGGAGGGAGCGGGGGGCCGGCACCTCAGCGGCCCATAGACTTGCATTGCCAGCAGCGCGTATACGCCGCTAGTAATTCACATGTCAATTATCTCCCCCCCGCGGCGGATTCGCCGAGCAGGGAGAGGATACGTAATCTATAGTTCTCTATGAGAACTGTGGATTACCGTAATGACTGGGACGTTTTCAGCCCGTAATTTGCACACTCCGGCGCGTAATTACGGACTGAAATACGTTCACTTTTAAGCCGTGTGAACATGGCCTAAGGCTATGTCTACACGGAATAGAAAAAAAAAGTATTTTCGTTGGTTTTAGGATTCTAAAACCGTAGAAAATAAGATTGTTCAGGCAGCCCCATAGACTTTAAGAGAAAAAAACGACCTGTGGTCTACACAAGTCGTTTTTTCTCTGCTTGTTTTCTGGCGATCGTGGATTTAGCAACATGTGGTATAATACGCCAGCGCTTTTAGTTTTTTTCGTTGTCTTCCCATACAATCAATTGTCTAGACTGACTGCAAAATAACAAGAACTGATCGTGGTTTTTGGCAAAACATGAAAAAAAAACACGGTCCTGCATCGGACAAAAACTGATCGACTTTCGGACAGTTTTTGTCCAATGCCATGCAGACATAGTCTAATCCTGCTTGTACTGATCATGAGCAGACTACTGAAAATCACTCTGTACAGAACAGGAAGTATCAGACTATTATTAGGCCTAGTGGCCAAAGTAAAAACTGCAAGACTTAAGAATTTTAAAAAAAATATTGAAAGTGATATGGAAAATTAAAAAAAATAACCAAAATGTCTTAAAAAATGTGTTTAACCTCTTCCTGACAGATGGTCATAATAATATGACTCTACATTTTTTTCCTCCTCGCCCTCTGAAAGCCATAACTTTTTTATTTTTCCACCTACATAGACACATGATGGCTTTTATTTTGCTGGATAAGATGTACTTTCTAATGGTGTTATTCATATTATCATACAATATACTGGGGAACGGCAACAAATTCTAAGTGGGGCAAAATGTGAAAAAAAAACGTACTTGCGCCATGTTTGCGGGAGTTTTTTTTTTTATGGAGTTCATTCTTCAGTAAAAAATTATGTGTTATCTGTATTCTACAAGTTGATATGGATCCGGCAATACCAAACCTGTAGGGTTTCTGTTATTTTTTGGTACCATAAAAAAATTCTAAACATTTTCTATTTTTTAAATTTGCGCCGTGGCGCCATTTTGTGCGACCAATAACTTTTTTGTACTAACGCCTACGAACGTAAGTGAGGCGGCATTTTTTGCGGGCTGAAGTGCACTTTTTATCGCTAGCAGTTTGGAACGCATGCAACTTTTTTGATCACTTTTATTCCAATTTTTATGGGAAGTGAAATAACCAAAAAAAACGCAATTTTGCAGTGTGGAATTTTTTCTTTCTTCTACGGTGTTCAGCGTACGGGATAAATTATGTTATATTTTTATAGATCGGACTTTTTCGTACGCGGCGATACCAAATATGTGTAATTTTTTTATTATTTACTTTTTTTTATTTGTAAAATGGCAAAAAAGGGGGGTGATTTGAACTTTTAATACTTTTTTTTTTCTACACTTTAAAACTTTATTTTTTTATTCTTTTTTACTTTAAAGGGAATGTGTCGTCAAAAAATGACTTATTGTTTAGCTCACATTTATATGTTAAACACATTTTTTAGGAATTTTTGGTTATTTTTTTTAATTTTCTTTATCACTTTCAGTTTTTTTTATTTTTCTTAAGCCCCTGCAGTTTTCATTTTGGGCCAAACAAGGCCTAATAATAGCCCTGCCCACTTCCTGTTCTTTTGAGGGGGGTTTTTCCGGTCTGCCCCATTATCAGTAAAAAGCGGGGGTAAAAACTGAGAGGGGACACCAGTGGGGTTACAGATAACACAGAATCCCCAATCCAGGGGGGAAAAGGTCACATTTAACCCCCTTTAAAAACCTCCCTGACAGTGACTTTTTCCCCAGGTCACGGGGGTGCTAAAAAAAAACTCCCCTATAGAAGCTAGGAGACAGAATCAGTTTTTACGGGTTTGTCTACACTTTTTAAATCTTTTCCCCTAAGTCTTTTTTTCCCTTTGTTTCATTTTGAATTCGGGGGCCGTGTTTACTGGTTTATTGGCTCCAGGAAAAGCCGGGGTTCCTTTTGCTTTAGCAACCATGGGGCACCCCTATTTTGAGAAAATTGAAAGGCTGTAGCTATAGCGCCCAAGGAGCTGATGAAAGGGCCCATACAAGGGGGATATTTTGGGTTTAAAATTAGGCACTGTTAATGGAATAAAATTGCAAAGGGGACTTGTTTTTGCAAGATTTTTAAAAAAAAAAAGCAACCCTTTGTAGTGAGAAAACCCCTTTAAAAAATCCTATGGGCAAAAAAGGCTGAAAAAGTTCTCTCTGATATTTTAAAAGAGGGGCAATTTAAAAAATTTCTTCCCACAATCATATATAACGGGCCCGAATACGAAATCTAAAATTTCGGGGAAAAAAAAAAACGGCGGGAAGGAAAAGAAAAAGGATGGGGGTTTTAAATTTAAAAAGTAAAAAAAAAAAGGGCGACAAATTCTTTAATTTTTGGGGCCCCCAAGGGCGCTTTTTTTACACCTTTGATGCATTGAAATTGAAAAAGGCTTTAGGCTGAAACCAAAAGATGGGGGTTTCCCCCACTTCCGCCTGAGGCCGGAAGTGGGGAAATTAAAAAACATTGGCAACGAGGGAAGGGCCTTAAAAACTGTTTAAACCGGCGCTATGATTTACCTACTCATATGGTGGGGAAAAAGGGGGGGTTAAGTAATAAAAACATGAGTTAAACAAAAAGTCTTTTTTAGACAGTGATTTCCCTTCCCCCTCCTTAAAGCCCCGGGGAAATAAAAACAAATCATGCTGAGTCTTTTAACTGCGGGGGTTTGAGAGGGTGGGGGGGTTGAGCAGAGAGTGAGGAAAAAAAGGGACCCTTTCAAAAGTTTACCCCAAAAAATAACATTACAACACTGGATTCTTAAAAACAGCAGACAGAATCTTCACTGCATTTTCTCCCCAGTCCCTTAAACCCTCAGTCATTTTTCCCTTTGTCACAGATAAAAAGGGTTGGGGCCAAAAAACGAAAAGAAATGTCCAGATCGGGGCTCCCTGTCGCCCCTGGTCTTTGTCTAATGAAAACTTTCGGAAACAAAAGGGGGGAAACGGAGCAATGCTGAACTCTCACAGGCTTCACTTTTTTTAATCACATATTTTTTGAAAATTTGATTAAATCCCCCATTTTGGAGGATCCCACATCAACATTAATTGTGGCAAAACCCCTTTTTAAAATTGGAGTCTCGCAACTATTTTGGAACCAAAAATTTTGTTGGGTTTTTGTGGGCCCAAAATATCGGGTTTTAAATCATCTTCCCCCGCACCCCCCCTTTCTTGGGAGGACCCGGGCAATTTGGGAATTTTGGCGCGAGGGTCCTTACCGGGTGACACCAGGGATATGGCCTAATGGAGAGTTGTGCCCCTTCATCAAACACAACGGCACCCTGACCCGATACGGTTTAAAATTTTCTTATTACCATTGGGTGCCCGTGGGGAAAAAACGAGGGGGGGGCTCCCCAACGGCTTTTTTTTTCTCCCGGGTTTCCGGCAAAACAAATTATTTGGCCCCTACATGGAAAAACGTCAAAAAACGAAAGGCGCCTACGGACTTTCCCTTTAAATCAAAAATTTTAAAATTTAAAACATTTCGCTTTTCTTTGTTAAGGACGTCAGGGGATTGGGGCAGTTCGCTTGGGATGCAAATTTATACACTGGAGACTGTCGAACACTGATAAGACCGACTACTGGACTCCTTAACTCAGAATAAGCAGAAATGAGTTTATTAAAATATGTGTATAGGAGTACAGTGGACCGTCTTATGCGGTTGATAGTTTTCCATATTAGAGTGTGCATACAGAAATCTGACAATCGCAAAAGAGACTGTTTTTTCTAGGGGCCCCTTTAACCCATGTTTTAAAAAATACCTTTTTGTTTTTCTGGGTTTTTAAAAAAAACCCGGGGCGGTCTTATCATTGTTTGGGTAATTTCCATGTATAAATGTAAAATACACCACCGCTGTCCCCTCACGATAGGAACCCCCCATGGACTCCTTTTAAACCCAAGGGAAAAAGCAAATTTTAAAAGAATACATTTTTTGCCTTTTTCTGGGGAATTTAGTCCAGTGGGCGGTTTTTATCAATATTTGGGCAGTTTCCATGTAGAAGTGTGCATAGATAGATGGCTGTCAATCACAGACAGGACCGGCTACCTGATGCCTTAACCCAGAATAAGCCTATCTAAGTGACTACATTTCTGATTATTCTGGGTTAAGGAGTGCAGTGAGCAGGTGCGTCGCTAGGCAGATTAATTCGGGGCACGAGCCCCGAATGAATCTGCCTGTGCCCCGAGTCTCGGTGGCTACAGGTCGCTGCCGTGGGCCTGGAGCGCTCCTTAGTGCGGGCGGTACCCGCCGATCTCTGACTGCGCTGCCATTTCACAGCGGCCGCGCAGTCAGAGTCGGGGAGGAGAGGATTGGGGTCGTTTTTGTCCTTCTTCCCCCCCGTAGTCGGCGCTTTTGGAAGGCTGTACATACACGTCAGCGTCGCAGGGGGGTTGAGGTGCCGCTTTCCCCCACCCCTCTCACGCGGGGTCCCTAAGCCGGGAGTTGGGGAGGGGCCCCGGGGGCCCCCGAGACGCCTAAGCATTATGACTCACGTGCTTTCACCGCTGGCTGCAGGGCCGGGCGCGCGGCCGGGCCTCTTAGGTAAGTAGGTTTTTTTAATTTTTATTAGCTAAGGGGGCAGATCACTGGCTACAGGGGGGGGGCATATTACTGGCTACAGGGGGGGGGATATTTTGCTAAGGGGGGGCAAATTACTGGCTACAAGGGGGCATATTTTCTGGGTCAGGGGGGGGATATTATGGCTACAGGGGGGAATTACTGGCTCAGGGGCATATTACTGGCTACAGGGGGGGCAAAATTACTGGTTACAGGGGCATATTGCTACAGGGGGCATATGTGGGTACAGGGGGCATATGTGGCCCACAGGGGGCAATATGCGCCAAAGGGGGCTAACCTGGTATGGGGGGCATATACCTGGCTAAGGGGGTCAATTACCTGAAATAAGGGGGGGTAACTGGCTACAGGGGACAATAACCTGGCTTTAAGGGGGCAGTAAACCCGGCTACAGGGGACTAATAACCTACTACAAGGAATATTACTGGCTACAGGGGACATATTACTGGCTACATAGGGCAGTATCCTGGTTAGAGGGGCTAATAACCTGGCTAGAGGGGGCAGCAAACCTAGCTAAAGGGGGCAACTACTTGGCTAAAAGGGGCTACAACCTGGCTACAGGGCTACTACCTGGTTAAGGGGCAAATATGTACCTACAAAGGGGGAATTATTACCAGTTGGGGCACTATAGATGGGGATTTTTGTAAAGAGATTTGGAAATTTTTAGAGAAATGCTGATAAAAGGAGGAGTCTAAGATGTTTGTTTCGTACATACTACAGTGAAGAGTCGGGAGTAGTCACCATTCCGTCTGGGACAGATGGAGAAGAAGAAGAGAACGAGAACAACTCTTCAGAGACGTCTCCTGTAAGTCACTAAATGTAACTGCAGTGTAATCACATAGTTTTTCCTGGCCTACATACAAAGGTTTTCTCTGTAAAAATACATCGGCAGTTCACAATGATGCAAAAAATTCCGTGTGCACCCAGCCCTACTCAGAAAAACTTAAGGGCCCGAGCCCCGGATGTTTTGGGACCCTAGCAACGCCCCTGGCAGTGAGTGGTCTTATCAGTGATTGATAGACTTCCATGTATCATTGTGTATACAGAGATAGCTGCTAGCCACAGATGAGACCGCCTACTGGACCCCTTAACCTACATTTAAATAAATACATTTCTGCACTAAGGAGTCCAGTGGGCGGTCTTATCATTGTTTAACAGTCTTCCCCCGTAAAAAAATGTGCAAACAGCAACAAGCCTCCTGACAACACACCCCCGGACTA
>JAODAL010080524.1:0-12214 GCA_025379985.1 Phyllomedusa bahiana | reverse complement strand
CCCTCAGAACGCCCCAAATCTTTGCCGAATTAAAAAGTGTCTTTGGCGCATTACAAGGGACTTATCGCACTAAAGTTTGGAGTGCACCTGTTCTTACATTCTTTTTGGCTCAAAGTACACCAGAGAACTGGCGCAGCCCCATTCATACATGTCGCCCTTAGTGAATTCACCAGGAAAATGTCTTCCAGCATGAACAAAGAAGGAAAAAAAGTATAACAACAAACACAAGATAGGCCCAACCTGACAGTAATCACTCTCACCTGGCCAACTGTGCAAACCACGGCCCCAACTACTGAAACAGCACCACGAATATGCAGTGGTATCACGGGTGAAGATTCTGGAACACTCAAGCTCTGTTGCCAACCTGCAGAACCTCTCTAGCTCCAACAAGACTTGACAGCATTCAAGTGTAGAGTATAGCAGTGATTGCTGCATTGTTCTATGTTACCTCCAGTGTTCAAAAGAAAATGAAATGAAGTCTCAGATCTGCTAGTTGATTTATTAGGAGATATTCAGTACACTAAGCATTTCAGCCCTCAGTTGAGGCATTCATCAAATGGGAAACAGGTAGCATATTGAGCTATATTTCCATCGTCTAATGAATCATCCAGTAGATCCAAAACTATAAGCAGATCTGAAGCATTTCGTTGTCTTTTTAACGTTGGAGTCGACTAAAAAGTTGGGTGTGATTTTGTAATTTCCTTGGCAGAAATTCGAGTATTTTGGGTAAGTTCACACAGCGTATTGCAGGCATATTTCGTCTACTACTGTGCATGTTACGTGTGTTGCTTCAGAAGTATGCGCTGGCCAGCGTGTATGTCTGAAGCGCTCCCACTAATATTCACTTTCCCCAGTGACATATCACTTCTTTCTCTCATTGCATATTGTACGCTGGGGAAAATGGCAGCTAATCATAGCTCTCAATGCCAGCTATGAATTACCATATTTGCAGGGTGTAATTCGGGCGTATTGCAGCACAATTACACGTCGAATTACGCCCTGCAAATACACCGTGTGAACATACCCCATTCACATACAGAGACATTTTTCACCTCTGATTCTGATGTAGGTTACCTCAATTGCAAGGGGCTAACCTGCATCCCATATCCACCCCCTCCGAGCAGAATCCAATGAGGAGCCGCTCAAAAGAATGAACATGTTCATTCTATCTTTTCCACACCACAGAATTTAAATCCATGGTGTGGAAAATCCAGGCTGTAGTTCACTGTTCACAAAAGGGACTGATCATTCAAATGAATGGCCATTGGTTTACAAAAGTATTTTGATCAGGATATTAACATAAAATCCACATTGACATCCTAAAACATGGAAACCGCGTTAAAGTCCATTGTGTGAACAAGCCCTAGCTGTACATCTAAAGGGGTTGTATAGTTTAAATGTTTATTTTAGTTTTACTATACCACTGTTCATTTAAAATTAAAAGAAGAAACATACTCACCTCTCCTCTCGTCTCAGATCCAGCACTGTGCTGTTTCCCCACTCTCTGATTGTCTGGATCCAGGGTAAAAGGAAAGATGGGGGATAACCTTTTTTATTTTCAGTGGGCAGTAGTAAACTACAGAAAACTTCTTCTGGCAAAGAGTTTCATAGTCTCGCTACTCTTAGGATATGTTCACACAGCTGATTTGGACACTGAAACGCGTTCAGTGTCCAAATCTGATTGAAATTCACAGCCTATTGTTTTAAATTGAAAATCAGCAAGTCTGTGCAGACAACGCCAATGTTCCTAAAGCTGAAAAAAGTCAGCGATGTGGAAAAAAAGAAGTGCCACTTCTTAAAATGGATTCAACACTAAATCAACTCTGAATCTGTCCATAAAAGATCCACAATGAAAATCCATGTCTACGCTCATCAGATTCATGTTGATTCAGTGTAAAGTTTAGATGGGGCTTCTGCGTTGAATTGAAATGAAATTATCAGCTTTCAAAATCAGCCGTGTGAACATAGTTAAAAAATTTGTAAGGCAGAAAAAAGACAGACGTTCATCCAGTTCAGCCTATTGCACTTTAGTGTTGATCTAGAGGAAGGCAAAGCATACCCTTAAGGTAGAAGCCAATTGTCCTCATTTTAGGGAAAAAATTCCTTCCCAACTCCAATCTGGCAATCAGAATAAATCCCTGGAACCAGCGACCTCCCCCAAAACCCCCGTCACTTAACTTGTTAAACTATTATCTTAGAAATGACTAGACCCTTTTTGACCTATTTTTGAAAATTTCTCATGAAAAGTTCTCTGGCAGAGAGTTCCACAGTCCACGTTTCGAAAGAATACCTTTCTATGTCTATGTGAAATTTTTTGGGGTTTGCAGTCCCCCCCATTCCTTTTATTATTTTTGCTGCCGCCTTTGTACCTGTTCAAGCTTACAATGTATTTCCGTAAAACTGGTGCCCAAAAGTACACAATTTTTCCTGTGTGGTCTAACCTAAATTTTAAGTGGGGAGAAAAAATTTTCCCCTATGTGCTCTATCCCCCCTTTTAATACACCCCAAACCTTTTTTCCCTTGGCACCTGCTGCCTGCACTGGCTGCCACAATTAAGTTTATGTCCACGGGGATTCCCAAGCCCCTTCCCCCATGTCCTTTTCCCCCAGCTTTTTTTTCCCCTTTTAAAGTAATCATGTAATGGATTTTTCCCCCCCATGGCATAACCTTTATTTGTGTAAACCTCTTTCCCCCATTTCTCTGCCCGGCCTCAACTTATCCAGATTCTTTTAAAAAAAAATTTACCCTTTTTGTGTTGATTATTTTCAGATTTTAGTATCATCTGCAAAGATTGATATTCTACTGTTCAATCCATGTGTAAGATTACAATTTCTTTCCTCTGTAGATATATAGGAGTTGGTATAGATTGATTCCATAAATTACACCAATTTCTATAATAAATTTGGGAGATTTTTGGAGGCCTAACATTTCCACTAAACCTTAGCCACATTTTCAAAAAGTTTTAGACAAAACAATACATGCACTAAAATGTAGATTTTTTCCCAAAAAAAAGTAACTCAAAACCAACAAAATTCCACCCATGCACTTGTTTACTGGGAGCAATTTGGGGTTTGAATAGATTCGTTCCACAACATTGTTACCTATAGAATGGAATTTAGTTTACAACTGGTCCGGAGATTTACTTTAAATTACAAATAATAAAATTGGTGAATTAAAAAATATCTGCAAAAAATTAAAATATTTTTCAGAATTTGGAGAATTAATTTTCATTGCATTAAAATTCTTTATTCAAAATATAAAAAACAAAAAAAATTCCCCATTGAATGTCAAATCTTAAGGGAAAAAATAAAAAATCTGAGAATTTTGGAATTCGAGGAAAGGACCCAAATTTTTTTTTTCACCAAAGTGTTCCCGCTTTTGTACCAAAAAAAGACCCAAAATTGCAAAAATTGTTTTAAAAATAAAATGGTCCTCAGTCTTCCTACCTGAATAGGCATGAACAATTTATTACGGTGCCAAAAAAATCAAAAAATTTCCCATAGAATAACTACTGTAAATCAGGGGAGAAACAGAAGACAATAATAGACAAGAATATTGGGACTTCTGGAGACCCCTTTTTTTAACCCTCAAACCCCCCTTAAAAATTTTATTACTGATCCCGTGGGAAAATCAAACGGGCAACATGAGCTTTTTTTGCAGAGCTGGATCACAACCAACGAGTCTTAAAAGGGAAAACCTGCTCCCAGAGAGATAATGGAATGAATTTAAATTTATACAGTATTGACACACGAAAAAGGGGGGGAATGTGTCACACTGATTTGCAATTTTTGACTCTGGGAAATTGTTTGGGGTCACCCCCTCTTGGATCAAATCTAAATTTTCCAGCAAAAAATGTTCATGCCCTTATCTAGAGACAACCCTTGACACTTTCCATTTATCATTTTAGAAACTTTTTTTGGAAAATTTTTAAAAAGCAAAATATTTGAACAAATTCCCATCTGTAGCGTTTTTTAAATTTTTAAAGATCCAGTTTATTCACCTGTTTCTGCATTCCATTGACCTAAAAAGCAAAAAAATCCCCCCATCTTCCACGAAAACAAGGTTTTTGGTACCCTTGTCCTTGATATTGGTGGGGGATTAAAGGGTAAAACACCCCTGAATAGACTTTTATGGGTTTAAGGGGAAAAACCTTTTTTGGGGCAGGATGCTGGGTAAAGGGTTAGTACTAATGATTGTGAAACTGGGGTCTGGGTTTTTTTTCCCAATTACGGTAACTTCTTTTTGGGACTTTGTATTTTCTGCTGGCTTTCCCCCAATTTTTTTCCCACCTCAATTTCCGACCAAGAAGTTTGCTGTAAAAGAAAACTTTTGGGGATTTGGAGCATTGTAAGTTGCGTTCTAAGATAGTTTTCATACACAGGGGACAGTCGAAACGTGGAAAAACCCCCATCCCCCATCCAGCCTCCAAGGGCCCACACAAATTTAGGGGGATTTCAAAATTTCCCCAAAAAACTAAAGGGGCCCCTTGGCGATGCATGTAGGTACGTTTCTTGGGCAGGTGGTGCTGCCGTGTGTGAACCCCCCTTTAAAATCGGGTTAGGGTTTTTTTTTAATGCAAAAAGAAAGTGATGAAAAGGGTTTTCTCCCCATAGCCCCCTTAAAAGGGTTTTTGGTTAACTAAAAAATTTGGTTTTAGCATACAAAACCCCAAAATAAAAGGGGTGGTGTAAAAAAAAAAAACTGGGAAATTTGCCAATCTTTTTTTTTCCCTTGGGTGGAAGCTGGAGCATTTTTAAAATAAATACTTTCATGACGGCTGGGTAGTGGTCCCCGGCCCAAACCGAAACCCGATAATAGTTAAGCCCGCCAGGGAACGGAATCAAAGTAGCCCCCGGTTTTCACCAGAGCCCGCCGAAAAAAGGGGATGGATTTTGGCGCGGGGGTGGGGTCCCGGGTCGCCCCCCCTGACGGGGACTTGCTTGCGATGGGGGGCCGAGGTGCAGCGGGGTACAGAAAGTAGTCCGAGAATCTTTGTCGTGGGCAGGCAAAAGGTCAGGGCGGCGGCAAGGGGTCGGGGGACAGGCGGAAGGTCGGGGCAGGGGCAGGGTTGGGAGTCGGGAAACTTTAGCAAGGGGTCTGGTAACGGTTTTGGAAAGGGGGTTTACTTTGGGAAACGCTTTCTTTTTAAGGCTGGGGGCAAATAGATCCAGCGGGGAAAGTGGGGGTGAAAACCCTATATAGGGACAGCCCCCGGAAATTTTCCCCAATTTTAAACGGCCACTGTCCCTTTAAATTTACAATGGACGAGCGCGTCGCTAGGGGACGCGCATGCGCTTTTCCCGGGGGCGGGGGAGGGCGTCCCGGAAGGAGCGGGGCCAGGTGAGTGGATGGGAGGGGCCCGGCGCCCCCGGCAGGCGGTGGGGCCCCGCGGCGCCCCCGGTCCCCCCCGGGGACCCGCTAGGGGGAAAACGGGGGTGGGGACGGGGTTTCCGGGGCCCAGCCCGGGGGCCAACAATTACAGTACCCCCCTCCCCCTTGGGCCCCCCCAACCTTTTTAGGCGGCAAAAACTGGGTGAGACCCCGATTCAGGATTTTAAATCAGGCCCGAACCCCCTCCAATCCACGAGAAAAAAACGTCCCCCTCTGCCCGTTTTCTAGCCAAAATGTCCTTTCCCCTCGAAGTGTAAAAGGGGGATTGGGGTACGGGGAAAGGCGTCACTTTCTTCCGAGAGCCCGGGTTTCAAAACCCAGAGGTTAAGGAGGGATACATGAAATGCGTTATTTACCCGGAGAGATGGAGGCAGAAAAAGCTTGTAGGTCAAAAGGGTTTTAATTTGCCAAAAAACCTTGAAGGGGCCCAAAGGGAAACGGGGCCCAATTTAAGGGACTAGGGCCCTTTCCCAGGCGCACAAAATCTTGGGAGAGCCAAATTTGGTCCCCGGGGAGAAACGGGGGGGCGGTCTTCCCCTTTTTGTCTCCCCGAGACTTTTTTACGGGCAGGGGCCCCGAAGTAGGAACGTCGCGTCTTGCCGGGAGGGCCCTTGATATCCCGAACCGGTCGTTGACAGGGGCACACCCGGGTTTTAAGGAGGTAGGGGGGGGGGGGTGCGGGTGGGGGGCCATAGATTCAAAAAAACGGGGGGACCCCCGGCCCAGAAACCCGGGTTTTCCCGAGGGTTATAAGAAAAATTTTGGGCCCGGGAGCGCTCGGTCCAGTTGCCCGGGGCTTCCGGATACAAAGTGGCCAGGTATTCCCCCAAAATCTGGTTACCCTCCCCACTCCCCATTGGACTGAGGGGAAAAGGGGATGAAAACCCAAACTTTGACTTGCAGCCGGGGCAAAAAAGGGCCCCCCAAAATGGGGGAAACAAATTAAACCCACCCGGGGTTCGGAGACAATGTGTGAGGGCAGCCCAGGGAACCCGGGAAAAGAAAATGCCGGAAGAAAAGATTACCCAAAATTGTGGGGCAGTGGAGGCCGGGGAGAGGCAAAAATTTGGGAATCTTTGAAAAACCGGCCCGTCATTTACCCAGTTTGGACCGATTTTCCCAGAGGAGAGGGTGGGTTTCCGGGTGAGAAGCCCCTAGCTTGTGCCCCCCTTGGGATCTCTGGCCAGGCAGAGGATGAAAGAGACCTGGGGGCCCTGTGGCGGGGGCCCTTGTTCGGAACAAGGGGAACAGGCGAGGGTAAAATCCTTGCCCTCCTGTGCTAGAGTGGGCCCCACCTTTTAGTGCCGCGAGTTTAAAGGGGAAAGGGATTTCCAAACACCGGGTGACCACCCACAAAGGAGTTTTCCCCCCCAACTCCGGGAATCTTCCCCCTGAGTGCCGGGCCGTAAGTCTTGCCGTAGGAATGTTTTGGAGGGCCCTGCGGGCGCCACGGGGAACCAACCGTTCGGGGAAATGATGTGTTGTGGACGGGTTCTTCCCCGCCCCTCGCCCGGGGGAACGAGAGGGGGGCATCGGCCTTGACATTTTTTCAGAAAGGCCGGGAAATTTATACAAAGTCAAAAAGTGGGGAAAAAAAGAGAACCCCGGGTTTGGGAAAAAGGGTTTAGACTTGGGCCGTTAAAAGATCCCAAAAATTTTTGGGCCCTAAAGATGTCGATTGGTGACAAACCCCCCTCCAGCAGATTTCCCCATCCTCTGGGTTTAATTGTGGCCAAGATTTTCCGGCCCCCAATGGTTTTGTTCGCTCACCCGGGGGAAAAGGTTTTTGGGAAGAACCCACATGTAAAAATTTGCCTTTGGAGCTTCTCTGGTGAGGGCCCCCCCTCCCCCCAATGGAAGAGGCACCCCTCCAAAGGGAAAAAACGGCCTCTGGGAATCAGGCCGGCCCAAAGGACGGGAGAAGTGGAGAAGGCTGTCTTTAGTTTCCACAAAACGCCTTCTCCCCCTCCGGAGGCCAAAAATCTGGGGTTGCATTTTTCCTTTTAAGGGGGCCGATAGGGGCCACCAAGGTGGGAAAAAAATGGGGGATAAATTTCGGGAAAAAATTTTGCAAAGCCCCGGGAAACGCTGTATTGCCGAAGGCCGAAAGGGACCGGGCCATTGTAGTACCGCGGGAGTTTTGGCCGGGGGCCATCTTTGGCCTTCAGCCCAGGGCTAAGTGCCCAGGAAAGGTAGGCTGGTCCCATGGAAAAACATTTCTCCCGCTTGGCGTACAGTCGGTTGCTGCACAGAACGTTGCAGGCCCGGCGCAATTGAGCCCGGTAGTTGAAGATCAGGGGAGAAAAACAGGAGGGAAACCCAGGTTCACATGACGCAGGTGTATAAGAGATCCCGGGAAAACTCGTTGACAAATTTTTGGGAAAACCGCTGGAGCATTGCAGAGCCCAAAGGGATTACGAGGTACTCAAAATGTCCATCTTGGGGATTAAACGCCCCTCTTCCAATCGTCCCCCCCCGAATTCTGAGGGGGTTATACGCTCCACGAAAATTTCCCAAAATTGAAAAAAAATTTAGCCCCTTGAGACGGTCAAAAAGTTTTAAAAACGTGGGAGAGGGTAGCGTTTTTTTACGGTGATCTTAAATTTTGAACCCCGTAGTTATACACGGGCGGGGGGAAAACCCTCCTTTTTCTGCACGAAGAAAAACCGGCTCCCCCCTGGGGAGGGGGCTTACGAATGAAACCTTTCTGCCAATTTTCCCGAATTTTAGGCCGACATGGCCTGAGTCTCCGGCACGGACCCGCGGGTAGGGCCCCCCGGGGTGGACTGGGGTTTCCGGGAGGAGGTCAAAAGGCGTGTAAGGCCAAAGTGGTGGCAAACGAATCGGCCTCTTTCCGGAGAAAAACATCCCCAAAAATCCTGGTACTCGGCCCCGGGAGGGTTTTGGGAACGGCTTAACAAGCGGGGGCGGAGAAGGGGGTAGGCACCAGGGTGGGGCCTCCAAGCAACGGTTTGGGGATTCCGGTCCCCCCCGCAGGACTTGCCTGTTTTCCCCAATTTGGGTAGGGGGGAGTTGCGCCAGGGAAGCCCCAAGAGGATCCCGGGAAGCACGGGACTGAAGTGGAACCCATACTTCTCCTTATGTAGCGCCCCCCCCCACGGAGTGTCATCGGGGGTTATTTTACTGGATGGGATTTGTGTGGAGCTCCCCACTGACCGAAGAAATTTAAACAGAGGCTTCTCCAACCGGGGCTAAGGTATGCGGTAAGGGTTACCAATGAGGGTAGGATGAAGTTTCCGGCAGACCCCAATTTAGGAAGGGGAATCCGGAACAAGGGCCGGGATCGAAGCCCCCCTCCATGGCATCATCAAACGTGGAGAGGAAGAAAATGCACCTTAAAACGCCCTTTTACGGCCCCCTAGGTTTGAGCGTTTTTCCCGGGCGCTGGGAACGTTGCGGGCGCCTTTTGCAGAAAAAGGTCGGACTAGCAAAAGTAGAGCATAGCTTTTCGGGGTTTGGCGACGGTTTGCTCCTCTAGATAAAAGGGGCCCCGGGCCCAAAATTTCATGGGGGTTTCCCTCAGAGGCTTTAGGGGCAGAAAGGAGGATGGGTGAAAAACCCGGGGCCCCGGGGAAACCCCCGACGGGGGCTTTCCGGTCCCCTTTCCGGGCGCGCTTTTCCCGGGCCTTATCTGCGAAAATTATATCAATACGGGGTTGCTAGATGAATTAATTCCTTTGGGGGACGGGAAGGGCTCTTTTTTGCCCAAAACGTCCCTTTTCCCCGGTGGGCAGGCCCTTTTTGAAAGTGGAAAAGAGGGTGGCAAACATTCCACGTGGCTCCCAAGCCCGGGGCGGAACGGGACCGATAGTCACCCCCAGGGGGAGTCCCTTGAAGAAGGCTCAAGAGGGGGGGTCTCAGCAGAGGAAGGGACGCCCGGCTCCCCGAAAACCGGGGCGGAATTCCCGGGGAAGGTCTGGGAGATCCGCAGGGCAACCCCCCCCGGGAAAACATTTCCTGTCCCAGAGGGGAGGTTGGCCCAAGCCCGGGGCCCTTTCCCCGGGAAAATAGGCTCACTAAAGAAGGCCACCTTGACCTCTCCGAGGGGAAAAGATCCCCCCTTTAGTTCTTTGTGCATGGAGCAAAAGGGGAAAGAAAACCCGGCAGAGTTGGGATCCCGGCAAAAGGGGGGTTGGGGGTTTGGGGCCCCGGTAGCCAATTTGGGAAGGTGACGTAGGGCGGGTCAACGGGGCCGAAAGGGGGAGAATGTTGCTGGGGTTGGGAGGGAAATGACGCATCTTTGGGGGAGAGCCGGGCCCAACTGCTGTGCCCGTTGTGCGATTTGCTGCGCTGCTGGGCCAAACCATCGTTGTAAAATCCCCGATGCTTGGCAGGGGCACCCTTTGGGGGGATCCCTGGTGGTTTTTTTTAACTGTGGGCGGCTGGGGTAGTGGTCCCCCGGACCACCCCAAAAAGCGATTATAGTTAAGCCCCGCCCGGGAAAGGGAAACTAAGTAGCCCCGGTTCTTCCCAACCCGCCCCGGGGGGGTTTTGAGGGCCCACCAGGTCGTCCCCCCCGAAGGACTTGGGTTGCGATGGGGGCCCGGGGGCGCGAGGGAAAAAAGTAATCCCAGAATGTTGTTTGGGCAGGCGAAAGGGCAGGGCAGGCGGGCAATGGTTTTTTTTTCGTGGACGGCAGGAAGGTCAGGGGAAAGGGGGCAGGGTTGGAGTCTCGAAAAGTAGCAAGGGGGGCGGTACACGGTAAAGGGAAGAAAAATACTTTTGGGGAAAGGGTTTCTCTAAGGCTCGGGGCAAATGATCCAAACAGGGGAAATGACGTGGGTGCAAAACCCATATAGGGAAACGCCCGGCAATTACCCAATTACCCGGGGCCCCTGTCCCTTTTAAAATTTTCATGGACGAGCGCGGGGGCGCGCTAGGGGGGCGCATGCGAAATTTGGGCCCGGCCGGGGGACGCGGACCCCCGGCGGGGGCGAGGCCCGGTGGTGGATGGGACGGGGGGCGCCCGGCCGGCGGTTTCGGCCCGCGGGGCCACCGTCCCACCCCCCAACCCCCCCTTTTTTCCTTTCTTGCCCGGGAAAAAAAAGAGAAAATGTAATTCCTTATGACTTTTGACCACTAGAGAGCTTCAGTTACTGCCCAAAACCCCGACCCCAGAGATAATGAGAAAGACAAGAAAAAATTGTCTTTAAAAATTTTCAAGCAGGGGCCTTTTGGGAAAGGGTAGATTAGAAAAATCAATTTTTTTTAAAAACCCCGCTCAGGGTTTGGGGTTTTATACTAACCCTTTTATGGGAGGCTTGACCATCAAAAAAAGCAGTCACACTTTTTTTTAAATTTTGTAGAATTTAAAAAGGTGTTACTTAAAAGGGGTGTTTTCCTTTTTAAAATATAAGATGTTAAAGATGCCGGGTATGGCATGTTTCCAAAAAAAGCATCCCTTTACCTACCCGAGATAATCAGGGTCCACTGCTAGCTGGCTCCTAGTCATCACATCCTTTATTAAGATCTATATAGGTTACAAAGCTAAAGGGGTTCTCTGCTTCGAATAATTCCTTCTTGGTAAAAAAAAGGTCTATTGTGAATAAGTTGATCACAAAGTGTTCTTCTGCTGGAACCTCAAAACCAGTTAATTTCGACTGCTTAAAGTGATTGTACACATGGAACAGGTAGCGGACTAGGCAAAGGGTCTTTTCTCCATTAACCCATAAAAAGCAGTTGAGCCAAAAATGAAGCAAATCCAGTCCGTTTGTATACAAAGATTTGTTTTATGAAAATTATTTTAAATGCCCATATAATTTTTTCGGGTTCTCATTCTCATTGCAAATATGAAACCTGTAATCCATGGAATGCAATATTTACTTACATAACTTGAGCATGACAGCGATACATACGCAAGTCCATACTAGCATGGAGAGAGTGGTTGCATATGCCTGCATCAAGAGTCCTAGTGTCTGAGCGCACAAGATGACATTTCAGAGGTAACTCCTCCTTCCTCAGACCAGCGCATAGTAGGAAGAACCTCTCACCTGTCAGTGTCCTGGTCGTGTCTAATGTAAACTGCTAGGAAACTAAGGGCATATAAAGAAAGCTGAAGCTCTCAGAGGTTTCACTTTTTGTAATCACATATATTTAGAAAAGTGATTAAATACCCATTTTGGAGGATCCCACGTCAACATTACATCGTGGCAAAACCCCTTTAAGTATTACCCAGTACCAGTAGCAATCAATGGCATGACTGTGTAGTGCAGGACAGGACAGAACAGGTCCTCCGGGGAGAAAAACGCTTCTTGTAACAGATCTCCACTTTGGCCAAGTAAGAAAGATCCTGGAGGAAAAACCTGCTCTGTTAATCAACAAATTGCCTAACAGGCTGTATAAGGATTGATTTTCTAAACCAGAGAACCCTTTTAAGTGTTAAAGTATACAGAGAATATGGCAGCTGAACATTGCCAAATTGGGGACAGCAGACTTGGTCTTCTAATAGATGAAGGTTTCAGAGATGACTCTGTGTCTGAGATGAGTATACCCCTTTAAGAAGTCTATTAATAAAAACAGAATTTGCATTGTACTGTATTACAAAATCTTGCAAGCAGGTGTGTGAAATGAAGCTCATGTCTCTTTATTCATGTGCATTATTAAATTGCATTTCGAGATACATAATGTCAGTTATGTGAGAAATCTGAGAACATGGCTTACAGTAAATCTAATGGAGTTATTGTTAAACCAGCAGATGCAAAGCATGACATGATTAATTCATCTCCACATCTGTTTTTCCTTTCTCGAAACGGAATCAATGTGTATAGCTGTAATGTGGACATCTGCATTCACCTGGACCCCT
>JAODAL010080523.1:0-12214 GCA_025379985.1 Phyllomedusa bahiana | reverse complement strand
CAAAACAACCCCTTCCCTACAAAAATTTTTTGGCCCATTTTTCCCTCTCTTTTCCCCCTTGCGCCTTGGTGTGGCCTGGTACGGTAGTTTTCTAAAAATTTTTTCCTTTGGAGGTCCTTGCCTTGATTTTTGGGCCCTAATTCCTGAAATCCTTTTTAAGGACACCCCCTACCTCAAACTTTGTCTTTGGGTCCACCCAGGGAAGCTGGATTACCACCCCACCCAGAAACTGAAACCCCCGTCGGTTTGTGAAACTTGCCCCATTTTAATTTTACTTTTGACACCCCTCTTTGTGACGATTCCCCGTCTTTCCCCCCTTATAATGGAGTCCCCACACGAGCACTGTTAGCCTGACCTGCACTCCTATTCCCCATTTAAACGGAGCAGCAGGGTATTGTTTTGTTCCAGAATGCTATTTCGGGCCCGACCCCCCCCATCGCCAATCTTGCAAATTTGTTGGGGGTGTGCCAGTTAGGACCTGTTTCCCTGACATTTTCCCTCCCCTTTTTTTAAAACCGTTCCCCCTAGCTGCCTCTGCCCCTGCACTCCATTGCCTTCCCCCCATCTACCAGGGAGTGATTTTTCAGGGGGCCGACCCCTTTCCCAATTTGGCAAGGATCTCATGGGGCCCACTTGCTCATTTCGATCCCGGTCCCCGGGTTCAAAAGTGCAGTGTGCAACATTGCACGCAGTATGAACCCTCGAACTGTGTTCAGGATTTCATTTGCAGGGTGGCACTGGACGCATTGCAATCTGGAACTCATGGGGATGTTACAAAAAAATTGTAATACAACAAATATAAAAAAATCAGAAATACTGCCCCTTCTAAAATCACCAAATCTAAAGTCCCCAAAACTCAAGTACCACACTTTAAACAAAAGACCCACTTTGACAGAAAAACACACTTGCCGCTCGATCACCGCTATTTCACTTAGCTTTTTTTAAATTTTTTTTCCCAAAGCGGTTTGCAGTTGCTGAAACTCTCCTTCGGGAAAGAAAAAAATGTTAGAAAAATTTTTTTTTCCGTTTTTAAGCGTTGAAAATAATATTTTTTTTCCCAAACAATCAAAATTTTTAGCTGAAAATGCCCCCTTTTTACAATGAATCCGGGAAAAAAAGCCCCCAAATTTTTGTTACAGCCCTTCAGACCCTGATACAATAAAGATCAGAACATGCAAATGCTTTTTATATGGTTTTTTAAGGAAAATGTCACTCCCCAAAACCCCCGGGCCATCCCCCTCAGGGCAGTGGGGGAATAGGAATCACAGACGCCCGGGCTTTCATTAAAAACAGACCGCAGCGGGCCCTATGTTTTTTTTCCGGGCGGGGGCCCCCCCTAGAGCCCCAAATATGCCCAGAACTTACTAGAAATTCCAAATGGGGAAAGAAAATTCCCGTTTGGCCCGAAACCTTTTCCCTTCCAAATGTCTTTTTGTGCCATGGGTTTTTAGGAGAGACGGGTGATAATATTTGGGCTAAAATTTGAATGAATATCACTCTGCCATTGGGGAAAAAAAAGATGGAGGAATTTTTGAAAACATTAAGTTTTTTAGTGCCCAGTTTGTTCTGACGGGGTTTTTTGAGGGGCCCTGGGTTGGGGCCCTCCATAATGACTCCATCTAAAAAAACTACACCCCTTAAACCCTATTAAAAAAAACTTTTTGGAATTTTAAATTAAAACCCATTTGATGTATAAAAATTAAGAAAGCAAAGGGGGGGTTTGAAATTTAAATTTTTTTTTTTTTAATTTGAAACCCCTTAAATTAATGGAAAAACGGTAAAAGTGACCAAGGAAAAGGAACCCCAACATCAAACCCCTTTTCCCGGCTTTTTTTTGATATCCCCAATGGGGCCCCCTTTTTGGGCTGCCCACATGCCTCAACTGGGAGGGCTCCTGGGGGACTTTGGGGTCTCATTTTCTTTTAAAATTTCTTTGGGAAAACCTTTCGGGTTTTGTGGAAAACCCAAATTTGGCTAAAACTTAACACCCCTAAAAAGACCCCATTTTTGCAAACTCCCCCCCTTAAGAAATTATCCAGGAGGTAGTGACCCTTAGATGTTTAAACCAATTGTTTAGCTTTTAAGGCTGTGAAATTATAAAACTTTTTGAAATTTTTTAGCTAAAAAATTTTTAAATTTTTTTAAAAGGGGAAGCCCGGGAAAAAAAAAAAAACCCTAAATTTTTTTTCAAAAATTTACCCTGTTTTGTGGGTGAAAAATGCGGGGTTTGGGTGAAGGGCAGGGTGTAAAAGAGAGGGAGCCCCTTTTGGCTTCGGAACACAATTTTGGTGTGTGTCTTGTCCGCTTACAAAGTCCCCAAAGTAAAAAACGGGTTTAAACCTTACAGAAGTCCCCCCCTTTTGGATTCCAACTTTTTTAATCTTGTCTGGGGTTTTGGTTTTGGTTTTTTTGGCCACGGTACTCTTTTTTTTTTTTTTAAAAGCATTTGGGCCCAAAAATTGGGGCAAAAAAAAAAAGTTTCCCCCGGTTTTTTTTTGGTTCTTTTTTACGTGTTTGCCCTGTGGTTTTAACCCCTTAAGTCAAAACACCTGAAAAGTATTTAAATTTTTTAAAATCTTTTTTAGTTTTTGCCTCCCTTGGTTTCAAACGGGCATGCTTTTTTTAATTTCTTCAATGACCATTTTTATGAGGCCTCTTTTATTCAGGAAATTTTGTATTTTTGGGGGAAAAAGTTTAAGTTCATTTAAAAAAAAATTTTTTTTTTTTTCACATTTTTTCGTTTTTTTTTTTTTTACACCATTCACATTTTCACACTTAAAAACCTTTTTTTAGTTTAAATTCTGCGGCTTTCACAGTGTGGGAAAAATAATTTGTATAGGGGTTTTTTTTTGTGTCCGTAACATATCCCAAATAATTTTTTATTAAAATTTTTTTCCTTTTTTTTTTATTTATTTTTTTAAATCCCATAAAGGGAAAATAATGAACTTTGGGGTTTCTTTAAATGGGTAAATATACATGGGGGGAAACAATAAAAAAAAATTACTAATGGGGTCTGTATGGGCCCCCCCAAAATATAACAGAACCCATGGAAGATGAAATCCTCAGGCAAATAGATGAGGGGAAATCAGAATGTTTTTAAATTATTTTGGGCGACTTTTTTTTTCCAGAATAATGGGAATCTGAATTTTTGCTTCAAAAAGGAAAAACGGTTTTGTAAATTAAATAATGAAAAATTCCCTTTCCCAAAGGGGTCCCAAAAAAACCGACAAAGGGAAAAGGGCCCTTTTTCTAGACCTAATTTTAACTAATAGACCTAAAAGGAAAAAAAAGGTTGGGGGTTGAGGGGAAACCGGGGAATAGTCCCATAAAAAAAATTTTTTCCCGTTTTCCCTTTCAATAGAGTTTTTTGTCAAGGACCCAAAAAAAAAACACAAAATTTTTTGGAAGGAAATTTTTTCTGCTTGGGGAGGCCCTAAACCGTTATTGACTGGGTTGTTTTTAAAAAATTGGCAGAATAAAAAAAAATTGGGATATTTTTAAAAACATCCAAGGTAAAACCAATGGAGGGGTAAAATACCTTATGGTAAAAAAAAAATTAAAAAACGGGAAAAAAACCCCTTGTGGACCCAACGGGGTTGTAAAAGAGGCAAAAAAAAAAACAAAAAAAAAGCTTTTCCCAACCTACAAAAAAGGGGAGGGCATGAAGAGGCACAAAGAAGTTAGGAAAAAAAAAAAGGTTTTAAAAATAAAGAAAAAGGGGAACAAAGCTGGAGAGGGGAAAGACATATTGTTTATAGAAAGTAAAAACAAAAAACCCCAAAATATTTTTAAACTATTTTAAATAGAAAAAAAATTTAAAAACGGAAAATGTTGGCCCCTTTGAAAAAAAAATGAGGGGGAGACCGTAGAGGGCGATGAGAAAAAAGCAAACGAAATTTTAAAAACTTTTTTCTCCACTGTATTTACCAGGAGGATTACCTTCCTTTGAACAAGGGGATGTTGGGGAAATCCCAAATTAAAAGGGTTTTTTGTTAACCCAGGAAGAAAAATTCAGCTCCGTCTTTTGGGAAAAATTAAAAAAAGACCAAAATCCCCAGGTCCAGGGGTTTGGGATACAAACCCCCCCTGTCCTAAAAGAGTTTTGTGATGTCATAGTTTTGCCCCCAAATTTGTAATATTTGGAATGTTAATAACGGGGTTTTGTCCCAAAGGAAATTTGGGGCCCTAGCCCCAAAGTGGGGCCAATTTTTCAAAAAGGGGGCAAAAAATGATCCCGGAAACTAAAGGCCAAATAAGCTTAACCTCTGTTTTAAAGGGAAATTTTTTTGAAGGATTTTTTTCCGAGAAAGCTTTTCCTGGGTATCTCACTGAAAATAAAAGTATAACGCCCGGGTTTCCCGCAGGGGTTTTATGAAGGATCGGTCCTGTCAGACAAAACTCTCAGCTTTTAATTTAGGAAGCAGTGCTAGACTTTTGGGTCGGGGGGAGGCCCCCTGGGTGCATATATCTAGAAATTTTTTTAAAGCATTTTTATTCGGGCCAAATAAAAGGTTGGTAAAAAAAATTTAAATGCTTTGGGCGGGGGGGAAAAAGTGTTTCAAAATTGGGGAAGAACTGGTCCTGAAAAGAAAAAAAAAGGGGAGTAATTAAAGGAAAATACTAGACTGGATCGCTGTTACAAATGGGGGGCCCACCAAGGGTCAGTATTGGGCCCCATCCCCTTTAAATTTTTATTAATGATTTTACACAGGGAAAAAACAATTGAATATCCCCTTTGCAGGGCGATATAAGCTCTGTTTAAAATAATCAACACAATTTTTGGGATTTATTTATTAAAAAAGGGCTGGATAAATTGGGGGCCTGGGAAGGGGAAAAGGCAGATGAGGGTTTTAACCCCTGATAAATGCAAGGTTTTTTCAAAAATAGGGAAGAGAAAACCATTACATGATTACATGTTTAAATTTAAAAAAAAACTGGGGTAAAAAAATGACCCGGAGAAGGGCTTGGGGTTCCCGGGGGGCATAAACTTAATTGGCAGCCAGGTCAGGGGGAAACAGCAGGCCCAAAACAAATAGGTCATGGGGTGCATTTTAAAAGGGGGATGATCAAATGATGAGAAAAATTTTTTTCCCCCTTTATAAAAAGTCACTGGTTTTTGACCAAAACCCTGGTAAAGTTGGGGTACAAAATTTTGGGGACCAAATGCCAGGAAAAACATTTAGAGCTTTTAAAATTTTCAAAGGCGGGCAACAAAATAAAAAAAAAGGACCGGGGGGCTACAAAACCCCAGGGAAAGATTGGGAAGAAATTTGGTTATTTAGTTTGGAAAAAAAGGGTTTCCCGGGGGGCATAATTTAAAAAAGTTTAAATACTTTTAAAGGTCAATATAGAGGGTCTCTCCCAAGATTTATTTTAACAGGGGGTTTTCTAGAACAAAGGGGGGATCCCCTTTCCCTCTTGGGAACGAAGTTTTTACATAAAAAAAAAAGGGATTCCCTTTTCTGAAGAGATAGACTTTTTGGGAATTTTTCTGCCAGAAGGGGCTTTGGGCAAGGTTTTAATTTAATAACTGAGTTTTAAAAAGGGTTTGGATTTCATTTCTTGGGGCGTATTAATTTTAACAAGGGATTTGTGACTAGGATTCAGGGGAGGGGGCATTGATCCAGGGGGATTTTTTTTGAATTTTCCCAATTTGGGGGTCAGGAAGGGAATTTTTTTTCCCCAAAATAAGGACAATTGGCTTCTAAACCTTTAATTTGGGGGTTTTTTCCTTCCCCTGGATCAAACCCCCTTTGCACCCAAAAGGCTGAACAAGAGGAAAGCCCTTTCTTTTTTTAGCCTTAAAAAATGAAACTAGAAGGGATAAACTGTTTTACTTTTTTTTTTTTTTTTTTTTACACTTTGTAATGCATTAGCATATTTATATTTGCCCTTTTAAAACATTATAATCGTTTCAGTTTTTTACACCGGCAGTGATTTAGGGGGGTACACAGCCTTCCCGATCGCTGGTTTTTACACAGGGCTGATGTGCAGCCCCCTTTCCCCCGGGTCTGTGGGTAAACCCGGGGGTCCCAACACCTGAAAAGAGCAGGGGGAAAAAAAAAAAACTCTTTTATTATGCTGGGAACATGAACCGTGGGAATCAAAGGGTTAAGCGGGGGGGGGGGAAGGTTTTTTTCAGGGCGCCTGGAAAAAGGGTGTTAATTGGGTTTAAAAGACAAAAATTTACTACAAGGGGCGTTTCAATTACCCAAAAGATATCCCGTTTATATAGTTTAAGTTTTATTTTCTTTTAAAATAAAAAAAATTTTATGTTGGCCCTAGCGAAAGCCTTAACTTTTTTTTTTTTCAGATGTAAGCTAAACAAGGGTTTATTTTTTTTTACAGGATAAATTGACATTTTTAATTATTGGGGGTTTATATAGCTTTTTAACCCTTTAAACCAAACCCCCCCCCCCCCCCCCCCCCCCCCCCCCCCCCCACCCCCCCCCCCCCCCTTCTTTTCCCCCCACCGCCCCCCCCCCCCCCCCCCCCCCCCCCACCCCCCCCCCCCCCCCCCCCCCCCCCCCCCCCCCCCCCAACCAAAGGTTTTTGTGAGGTTTTTCAAGAAATTTTTCCTTGGTAGTTTTTTTTTTATTTTTTTTCACCCCACCATGCTTTTTAAATAGGGATGAGCAAAATTTTAAAATCAAAAAAAAGTTTAAAAAGGGACGTTTTTTTGGGCTGATCGGAAATTTCTATCCCGCAAATTTTATTTGACAATCTTACAGATAATCAATTAATTGCCCCTTTTTTCAGCATTTCCTTTTCTTTTTTGGCAAATAAGCTTAGAGCATGGGCAGGTGGGGCCTGGGGGTTGCGACGTCAGGGACTGTGCGTTTTTAGGGGGGTTGTCTTTTGGCGGGGAAAAAATCACAGGGACCTAAAAATTTGGGCATAGCCAAACCTTTTTTCCCTTTAGCTTTCAGTCTTTAAAGTGTTTTAACTTAGAGAAAGGGACGCTGCTGCGTGTCTCTCAATACAGCCAGTGACACGTTCTTTTCTTTTTTCAAAAAGGGAAAAACTATTCTTTTAGCGGGTGAACAATTAGAATAGAGGAAGATTAGAAAATTTTTCAGTTCTTATTTACTTAGAGACTTTAAAGAAGTTTTTTAACGCTTCCAGCCGCGAGGGGGGGGGAGGGAGGGTGCCGGAAGGATACGGGACAGGTTTGGAAAGGAGGGTGAATATTTGCACCCCGACTTGCTTTAAACCCTTTGCATTGAAAAAAGCTTTTTTTTAACCATTTTTTGGGGCCAGCACACCGTGCCTTGAGGTAATTTTGTCCCTTTAAAAATTTTGTGTGCCATTTTTTTTTAAAAATAGCCCAGGGTTGTATCCCAAATTTTTTGATACAAAAAATTTTCAAAGTAACTGTTCCCGTGTTCATCCCGGAAAAAAACGAAATTTCCTTTCCTTTTTTTTAAAAAGAGCCACCTTTTTCTGTACTTAAATTTGGAAAAAAGAAATTTTGTAGTAACTGTTGGTGTATTTCATTGGGCAAAAAACCCCCTTTTTTTATCGGGTTAAATTTAAAAAAGCTGTATTGCACGTCGTGCGGGCCCTTTTTTTTGGCAAAGGCCACCTTTGACAAAAATTTTTTGGAAAACAAAAATTTTGAGTAACTGTTGGTGTATTTCATTGGTGAAAAAAAACCACCTTTTTTAAATTTATAATTTTTAAAAATTAGCTTATTGCAGGGGTTTCCCGGCCCCTTTTTAAATTTTTTTCAAAGAGAAAACCTTGTATTTAAAATTTTTGGTTTACAACTTTTTATAGAAAACTGTTGGTGTTTTTTTATTGGTCCAAAAACCCCCTTTTTGTTATCCGTTTTAACTTTTAAAATTTGTTGATTGGCACGGGGTGCACCCCTTTTTTTTTTTTTCAAAAAGCCACGTTTTTACCCCAATTTTGATAGAAAAAAATTTTGAAACTGTTCTCTTTTTTTGTAAATTGCCGAAAAAAACCCCCAAAAAAATTTTATCATCCGTGTAACTTTTATTGCACCCCGGTGAATCTCATTTGGGGGCAGACAGCCCTTTTGTATGAAAATTTGTTAAAAAATTTATCAATTCCAGTCCAACTGGGCATTGAAAAACCCCGGGGATTGAAGGAAGAAACGTTGATTTGGTTTTTCAGTTTTTTCCCAAACCAAACCCCTTTTACGGATTCGATTCTTTTTTAAAAATTTCCCCCCTTGGTGTTGGAAATTAGAGGGTTTTTAAGAAAACTGTGTTTTAAACCGTTTTTAAATTAAGAAACATCAAAACTCTTAAAAACCCTTTTTAAAATTTTTATTTTTCTGAAAAGGAAAAAAAAATGCAGGTGGTGGGTAAAGCAAAGGGGGGTTTTTTGGGGACATGGAGGTAGAGGTAGAGAGAAGGTGAACCTTTCCCAAATTCTGGCGACCCACGTAAGCCAGGGATCGTGGGTTTTGCGGGGCCCCGCGGGCCCCCTGTCATAAACTGGGTCAGCCCAGGACGGAAAAATATTAATGTCCATTAAACTAAAATGGGGGTTAAAAAGACTCCTTTTTCTGGCACTATTTAATAGGGGGCTTTAAAGGGTTTTTGGGTTTTTTTTTTTTGCTGGGAAAAGGGCAGGTTTTTAGTCCCAAAGGGCCAGTTCAACTAAAATGGTGGTTCAAAGACTCCTTTTTTTTGGGACTTTTTAATCTGTGGGTCAGACAGGTTTTTTGGGTCCCTGCTGTGTTTTCCCGGCAGGGATTTCCAAGTCCAGTTTAAAATAAAATTAAGGTTAAAAAAATTTCTTCCCCTTTTGGCACTTTTTTAAATTTTTGGGTTCCGGTCTAAAGGGGCAAGTGTGGTACAAAACGTAATAAAAGGGTTGAAAAATCTAAAATATACTTTTAAAAACACAAGCTTGGTGCCACGAAAAAAGGCCCCAAAAAGCTTTCAACTAACCAAATATCAGTGGCACAAAAAAGGACTAATAAAACCTAAAGGGTATATAGGAATATTGGAAAGCTTTTGAAAGGAAAATATGAAAAAACCGGGGATCTTAGTTTACAGTATTTGTTTTAAAGATTGTTTAGCTCACCCCCCTTTGGTAAAGGGGTCCAGAACGGTATCCCTCACTGAACTGTTCTCAAGGCTAAATCCAGATAAAACTTCAGGGAAGGGAGGAATTTGCAAGGGTTTATCGTGCATTTTTTAAAGAGGCAGCTGGTGCAGAACCCAAATAGATTCCCATTTCTAAAATTTAACTACAAAACTAAAAGGCTGTGCACATCAAAAATAACTTTAAAAAACGAAAAGAAGGTGCCACTGAAAAGGCAATAGCATACACAAAACAATACAGTGCACATGCTCTGGGATCCCCTTGACGTTTTGGGGGGTGAGTTTAAAACAATCTTTGTCAAATACGTAAACTAAGAGTCCCCGGTTTTTCATATTTTCCTTAGAGTAATGCAAATTTTCCCAAAATTCCATATACCTTGAGGTTTTACTTAGTCTTTGAAAACTGTGGTACAAGACGGGAAAATTTAAAGTCTGTCGTTTTTTTTCGGCTCTTGTTGCCTAATTGTCTTGCCCCAAAATGTAGCACGTTCCGTTTTTGTTGTGGATATTAAAATTCCCGCTTCTCCACCCCTTTTGGGGTTTTAAAAAAGAAGGGGTTGTTCCCTCCCATAGACTTTAACGGTAACGGGGATAATTTTTCGACTATGGATATGTCATGTTTTTGCTGATACGACTATGAATCGATTAGTAGTTGCAATTTTCCCCTCATCAGTTCACTCAGCAGGTTGCTCGTTAAAGCATTCCTAAAATTTTTATATTTTTTTTTTTTGTCTTTTTACACAATAAAAAACACTTCTTCAAAAGAAAAACATTGCATCCCATGCCTGAAAGCATACCTTTTATTTTTCTGTGTATGGAGCGCGTATGGGCTTGTTTTTTTGATGATATCGCGTTTTTATTAGTTTATTTAGGGGGTGGGGGAAGGCTTTTGATGCTTTTAAATCCATTTTTTGTAACGGGTGAAAACACTGAAACCCATGTTTTTGCTTTAACGCACTCCCGGCAGTATAGTGACAATTACATTGATACCCATAATTTTTTTTATTTTTCATATACAGATGTGTAAGGGCTTTTTTTCTTGCAGGATGAACTGACTTTGGTTTTTTTTGGACCATTTTGGGAAATTTTTTAGGGCGTCAAAAATTAAAGATTTATAAGGAGTTTTAAATTGTTATAAACAATTTTGAGTGGAAAAAACTTTCTTACATGCAAAATTTTTAGAAGTTTGAAAATGGCAAATTTTTACTTTTATTTGTATTTTTCAAAAATAAAAGGTTGTTTGGCCCAAAATTCTTCTAATTAAAGCACAATGGGAAGATCATGTCGGGTTTTTCATTTTCTTCTGGCATCAAATGCCCGAGGTGGCCACTAGATGTTAAATTTTGGCCCAACGAAAGGTTAGGCGCATTGTTCGTAAGACAACACTTTTTAATCGCCCAACATGAGGGGGGGTTTTTGGGGGCATGTCGCACACACTCTTATCATTTAAAACATTTAGAAATTTTGGGCGGAAAAAAAGGGGCATTCTGTTTGCAGACAGACCCCATTTCAATGTGGTCTTCCGAAACCCGGGGCGTCAAAGTGAGCTAGGGTTTGCTGTTGGGGGGAAAAAAAATTTTTCCAATTTTTCTCAATTTTTACACCATAAAAATAAAAAAACAAATTTTATGATAATTATAAAAACTAAAAAGAAATTTTAAAAATGGACCCCCTTTATTTTAAAATTAAAAAAAAAATTTTTAAAATAAACCCAAAAAAATATTTCCTAAAAAAATTTTTTTAAGATTAAAAGTTTTAAAAAACAAATTTTACATTAAATAACCCACAAAATTCAAAAAATTTTTTTAAAAATTTTTCCCTACTTTAAAATTTGAAATTTTAATTTTTGTCTCTCCCCCTTTGTTTTCTACATACAGAAAGAGCCAGCAAACCAACGGTCTGGCGGGGAAATTTTTAGTATCCCAAAGAAAGTTTAAACCCAATATTTTTCTATTCACTGACATCCCTTTTTAAAATGACTTTTTTTTATTTCCGGGCTTATCAACCCTTTTAATGAATTTTTGGGGGCCCCCAATTACTTATGCGCCAAAGCTCGGGGGTAATCCCCAAAAAAACCAAGGCAAGGGCAAAAATTAAAAGGGAAAAACCTGTCACATAGGTTTTTTCCCCCCTTGTGAGGCAGTAAAAGTTTGGGTCAAAACCTGCTTTTTCCCAACACGTGCCCTTTAATTTTTAAAGATGCACCCAGTTTTAAGCATTTCCCCTTTTCCAAAATCTTATTCATGGGTGTTAGCCCTGCCCCCCAAAAGGGATACCCCCCCCAAACTGACGTTTTTTCAATGTTTTTACCTTTTTCAAAGAAAATAGGTTTTCAGTTGGGGTGGGGGGGGTTAGCCTCAGATGGGTTTTTGGGTTTTTGAATAAAAGGAATTGAATGATTTCCGTTTTTGGGGCCACTAAATTCAGGGAAAACCCTACCGCATCAAACAAAATAAAAAGGACAGCGCGGAAACAAAGGTCTGACACAAGCTTGTCTGATCACGGGGGGGGCATAATCTATGTGACAGGTTCTCTTTAAGACACCACTTATGAATGCACAAAAACCTTTCATACAGTACATTCGGGCTCATTATATACTAAAAAACAGATTAGAAAATGAACTTCGATGCAAAAAAATTTTCAAATAAATGCCCCCAAAACTGTCACAAAAAAAAAACTCGAATCACAGGGTTTGGTAAAAGTTTAAAAAAAAATTTAAATTCTCAAAAAGTGACTTTGTCAGACTTTTAAAAAAGGGGGGCTTGTCAAAAAAAAAAATACTTTGGGTTTGGTTTAAGGGGTTAAAAAAAAAACCCCCGTACGGGGCAAATTTAGAAAGAAATTGTTAAATTTATTTATACTTTTTAAATTGTCTCTATTTGTTTTAAATAAATAGGCAGGTCTATCTCAGCTTTTGGATTTGAAACATACTTGGTTTATATTTTTGAGGTGGGAGGGAGGTTCCCCGGCCTTTGGCTATCCTAAAGGGGTTGCTGGACTAATATTTGTAAACTGTCAGATATATATTAGAAGAATTAGATCGGGTACACATACAGCTGCCTCCGCATGTGGATGAAACCATGCCCGCGTTTGGGGACAGGTGGACAAATACGTTTGCCAGTGTTATTGTCGTT
>JAODAL010080522.1:0-12215 GCA_025379985.1 Phyllomedusa bahiana | reverse complement strand
GGGAAAACAGCAAAACATATAAACATAAACAAAACTCCTGCTCGTCTGAGCGCTTACTATACACAGGTGTAGTTCCCTCACTAGCACCTTGGGAGAGGGTTTGTAGCAGACACTGGTTCCAGCAGTGTGAATGTCTCCAGCCCAGAAGGTGACTGGAGATGAAGCCGCCCAGTCAGCTTACCTGCTGACCTTATATACCACCGGGGAAAAACCCGGAGTGGAGCCATGGGGAGTAAGCCCCACCCTGCTCTATGCTTACTCCAATGAAAGGCCGACCCGGAATGGCGGGTTAGCCATACTAACAGACAACTTAAATGTATGTCGACAGTCTGTACTCCCGACACCTATTTAAACCCAAGGGCCCTTTCACTCCACCAAGGCTTCTTACCTTGGTGGCTTGTATCTTGCTCTCTCCAGGCATACGCCCAGAACCTGGCTGGGATATACACTCCATCGCAGACCTTCCCAGCTGCGGCCTTACAATATATATATAGTGGAAAAATTACGTATTTGACACACTGATGTTTTTGCAAGTTTTCTCACCACTATCTGCATAAAGGACATCTATCCACACAATCAATCACACTCCAACCTCTCCACCATGGCCAAGACCGGAGCGTTGTCTAATGACACCTGGGACAAAACTGTGGACCTGCACAAGGATGGGATGAGCTACAGGACAATAGGAAAGCAGTTTGGTGGGAAGGCAACAACTGTTGCCGCAATTATTAGAAAATGGAAGAAACACAAGATGACAGTCAATCTTCCTTGCTCTGGAGCCCCATGCAAGATCTTGCCTCGTGGGGTAAGGAGGATTCTGAGAAAGGTCAGGAATCAGTCCAGAACTATACGGGAGGACCTGGTCAATGATTTGAATAGAGCTGGGGTTACAGTCTCAAAGATTACTTTTAGTAAAACACTACACCATCATGAATTAAAATCCTGCAAGGCACGCAAGATCCCCCCGCTCACACCAGCACATGTCCAGACCCTTTGAAGTTCACCATTGACCATCTGGATGATCCAGAGGAGGCATGGGAGAAGCTCATGTGGTCAGATGAGACTAAAATAGAACTTTTTGGTATCAACTCCACTCACCGTGTTTGAAGGAAGAAGAAGGTTGAGTACAACCTCAAGAACAACATCCTAACCATGAAGCATGGGGGTGATTTTCTGCTAAAGGAATAGGACAACTGCACTGTATTGAAAGGAGGATGAATAAGGCCATGAATCGTGAGATTTGGCCAACAACTTCCTTCCCTCAGTAAAAGCATTGACCATGAGCCGTAGCTGGGTCTTCCAACAGGACAATGACCTGAAACACACAGCCAGGGCAACCTTGAGGCATTTCCAGGTCCTGGAGTGGCCTTGCCAGTGTCCAGACCTGAAACCAAGAGAAAATCTTTGGAGGAGGCTGAAACTCAATGTAGCCCAGTGATAGCCCCAAAACCTGAAAGATCTGGAGAAGATCTGCATGGAGGAGTGGGCCAACATCCCTGCTGCAGTGTGTACAATTTGGTCAAGAACTACAGTACATGTCTGACCTCTGTAATTGCAAACAAAGGTTTCTGTACCAAATACTCAGTTCTGTTTTTCTTTTGTAGCAAATACTTATCTCATGCAATAAAATGCAAATTAATTATTTAAAAATCATACAATGTCTTTTTTCAGAGCATTTAACAGGGCCTGTGCAAACTGGCATTTCCAAAAGAAATTATAAAATATGTTGTAAAGTCTATGGCCATACATAAAAGTTCTCAGAGGAAGGCCCCCCTTAAAGTGGGTTTCTCACCACAATGATTAGCTTTAGACATGTAGGCAAAAGGTAAATAAAGACTACAACCAAATACATTGCTATTTTGATTTTGCTTTATAAGCTATGGGAGAGCTTATCTCCTGCTTGTATACTCTAGGTTGCTACCACCCTGCTCTTATTGCTGTGGGCTGCCATGGCCAACCATAGTAATGTAATTCCCTGCTGTGTCTTATCAGCAGAACAGGAGTTTATCTATGTTATTGACAAACCTTAACCCTTTAGAGCTTTGCCTTACAGTTTAAAACAATTTGCAATAATCCCTCAAACTGCTTAGCTTAGGAAAAATCAGAGCTGTACATATCCACAATTACTGCTGTAAACATCCACAATGACAGGAAGTGAGAGTCTGAAGCTGGCTGTGAAGAGCCAGGCTTTTTTAAACAACTTGGTCAGAAAATCCCATTAATAGTTATCCTATCAAGGTCTTACAAAATTTAAGAAGAGACCTCATATAATACACGGTTGTATGGTTAGGAGATGTACCCACTTGTATTACCACAACCTCCTGCATAGAGGCAGGAAAAAGAAGTAGAACATGGACCAGGCCACCAAGCCATTTTCGTTCAGAGTTCAGCAGACAGTGTCACACACACAACATATGAGCACTCTAATAGGGCTCCTTGTACATAACTGTCCATTTTATTCTATCCATTTTGTAGCACCATATGAAGTGTGAAAGACGGGTGGAGGTGGGGGGAGGGTGCAGGTCCTATTGATTTTTCTGGCAAACAGTGACATGAGGTGGTCATGCTTGTGCTATGCGCTGAAGCACAGGCTGGATCAGGGTTGTCAAACTCAGGCCCATGGGCCAAATCTGCACGCAGTGTAATTGTATTTGGCCCGGGAGTAATGGCCAGGCAGTGTATAGAGGAGAAGAGGAAGAAATCACACTGTTTTCAATCAGTCCCTCCTATCTATCTGCATAGAGCAGAGAAGGGACGACCTGGCAGGTGGTCGGACAGCGGGGCGAATGATAAGATAAAAGGAGCCCTAAAAGTGTATCAGGACAGAAGGCAGCTATATCGGATGAGAAGGAAAAACTTCATCACTTGTAGATATTTTGGGCCACATGTATGAAAACTGTTAGGTCAATACATCACGCTTTTTGCCTCATATAACTATGGGAAAAAAAAGTGAGTTTTAGACCAAATAAGGTTCATACATGTGGTCCTTTGTTTTAATAAATATCAAGTTTGGCCCGTGATTTTGCCCAAGTTTTTAATTTTGGCCCACTGTGTATTTCAGTTTGACACCCCTGGGCTAGATCTTATAACATAGCTCAAAAGTTTTTCTCTTGATAGTAAGCTGTCTGAGGCTCCACAGTCCTATCATTATGTTTACTTTGACCAACAAATCCCTAACCAAAGTCCTTTTAAGGTGGTTAAATGGAAAAAGGAAAGATGGCCGTGGGGGAGGTAAGGGGACTACTTTGAAGAAGAGCATAGTCTCTGATTTCCCACATGTGACCTTTAACATCAAAGTCCAGATAAATTCCTTGCAGATCTGGACAAGAGCCATCACCGAGCAGTGATGTACATATAAAGCAAGCAATTGGTCACTTGTTGGTCTACTCCTGATATGGCCATGACCTCCGGATTTTACTTGGATAGATTCAAGAAGAGCTCTATAACAAAACAAAAAGAAGAGATAAAAATGGGAAGCCTTGTCTAACTCCCAAGAGAACCTGGAAGGGGTCAGTATTCCAGCCGTTCTCCAGCACCATGCTAAAAAGGCAACAGTACATAAGTTTAACATAGAAGCAGGTAATTTCCACCAGCTCATACCTTTGCAATGCTTTGCCTAGTAACACATGTGAAACAAAATCAAATGCATTTCCCTGATTGTGACTGACCAGGGCCTTGGACACGTGGCAGTATTTCACAGTGTTCCTGATAAGGGTGAAACTGTCACTGATCCTTTGGCTAGGAATGCCACAGGTCTGACATGGGTTTATAATCTGATGAAAGATTTAGCCTATTGAATAGTACCTTGGTAAGGATCTTGTAGTCCACATTCAGAAGAGAGATGGGATGGAAGTTTTTAAAAATCCTGTCTCCCTATCTTATGCTTAAAGAAGATTGTAAGCATTTCTGCTCTCAATAACAAAAGTATCCTGCCCCCTCAGTACTAACCCCCTGTACACCTCTAACTAGTATGGGCCAATGAGATAGCACAGGACTACATAGAGCACTGCTATGCAAATGTCACTGTTGGGGTCCTGCAGGGCCTAAAGAATTGAATGCCTTAGTGTAGTTCCTCCATCGTCAAGGGGGGTATCCATAGCCGACCGACCTGTAGAATTAAAGATGTTAATGATACCTGAGAGTAACATATCTGCAGCATATGGTTTGGTAGTCTTCAAGGAATAGAAGTTGGTGTAATTGTCTTTTTCGACTTCCGTCACGTCCACACCTTTCCAATCACATCTTTATAGTTCCATCTTCATAATTGAGTCTGGGCATGTGTGATCAAGTGTCCGAGCTTCCTAAATAAGAAAGTTACATTTTTCACTCTTCTCCAGATACCCCTCTTTCAGGATTATCAATATGTATGCCTCGCCTGACAAGTGTGAAAGCCTGGAGCTTCTCAAGACCTTGCAGACCCAGCTTGCTGCCAATAGGGCTATAGTGATTATATGACTTCAATTGGGCTATGAGGGTGGGAGGTTGCAGTTACAGCACTGTTTCTAAGCTTGATATCATGTCTAAGATGTTTATTAAAATGATGACCAAGGCATCCTTGCAGAATACTATTGGCTGCATGGGGAGGGGTGCTGATAATTATTCATGGAGCCATCTAGAAGGATCACTTTACTCTAGGATTGACTCTATGTTTACTTCTTGGGCAGTCGGGCAACTTGTGCGCCCTATGATCAAAGGTCATTCTTTTCCAGGGCTTTTTGGTCACTGGGTTTCTGTCTGGGCCCTGGTTCTGGTAGCTAAACTGTTCTGTGTTAGTATAATTTGTTGGAGGATATTAGGGATGTTTATTTCGCCTGGATACCTAACAAATATTTTGTTTTCTATCCCACCTCATGAGTGGTATGCGTATGTTAAAGGGATTTTCCCATCTGGCTGTTTTTACACTTGACTACCTCTTCAGGCTCACACTTCCCATTCAGGCTGGGAGTGGTTCTACAGCATTGACAGACATTTGAGAATTTACATCAGAAGTGTCTGATTGTATGCGAATTCAACAACTGGAAACCCCCATGAGGTCCAGAAGATTTTCCACAGTGGATTTGACTTTGAACCTGTCTGATTCTGGTAATCAAAGAGGGCAAGTCAACCAAAAGATCGGAAAAAGGAATGACCTGATACTAAAAGATTCTTGCTAATTGAGTAGGTAATCAATAATTTATTGCTGTCTTAGAACATGCTTACAAATATTACTATTATTACTAAATAGATTGTGTCACAGTATAATTAACAGTATGCAAAAAAGCAGATAGAATCCAAATAGATGCTATAAATGAAATGTGGGCCAGAAGTGCAGCTGGTATAAATGCTGAATGTGTTGCGTAATGCACCATTAGTGAAATTAAGAAAATAGCTGTAGAAGATGCAAACTGAAACTGTCCAACCTACGTAAAAGAAATCAAAACCAGTGGACTAAGGAGTTGAACATCTCTTTGGCTCGTGGTGCTTATCAGCATCATCAAAAGAACAAATATCTGGCATTGGAAATACAGGCAGTCCCCGGGTTACGAACGGGATAGGAACTATAGGTTTGTTCTTAAGTTGAATTTGTATGTAAGTCTGAACTGGTATATTTATTAAATGTAACTCCAGCACAGAAGATTTTTTGTTGTTGTTTTGGATAGTGCAGAGAAGGGTTTATACATTTGTTTTGCTGTCTGTGCCCCTGTTAAGAAGATTTCACCTCATGTACTGCTGTGGCATGCTGGAACTTGTCGTTCCACAGCTACTATCTGCTGGAGAACATGGAACTACAAGTGCCAGCATGCCACATAAGTCTTCGTTTGTAACTAGGGGGAAAGATGTAAGTCGGAACGGTGTAAGTCGGAGACTGTCTGTATAGATATCGTGGCCTGGAATGAGGGCTTAGGTAGATGATATACACACATGGACAAAATTGTTGGTAACCTTCTGTTAAAGAAAGAAAAACCCACAATGGTCACTGAAATAACTTGAAACAAACAAGAGTAATTATAAATGTAACCCCTTACCCACAATGGAAGTATGGGTACCTCCTATTGTCGGTAGGGAACTATGAAGTGGGCTCACTCGATGAGTCCGATCTATAGGTGGTGGGTGTTGGCTGTTAACTACGGCTGACAGCTTCGGCTAACAGCAGGGCTCATAGCTGGCTCTGCTGTTTATCCATTTAGATGCTGCAGCCTCTGAATGAATAAGGAATGATGCTGTGCAAAAAGTTTCATGTATCCCAAATATCCCCAAAAAACAGTAAAAATAAAGTACCAATAAAAACTGCACTTCAGAAAAACTGATTGCTTACTCAGGTAATAGGTGGAAAAACGCTATTGCCATAGAAAATGGCGCTGCAGTGCAAATGTAAAAAATAGAGAGGGTTTTTTTTTTTTCAAAAGTGCTAAAACCCTACATATTTGTTATCATCAAAATCGTAACAACCTGCAGAATCTAGAGAACACATCCTTTATACTGAAGAGTGAATGCCAGAAAAACAAAAGGTCTACTAAAATGGCAAAGTCCGTTTTGTTTCACATTTCATTCCACACAATTTTTGGGTGTTTCCAGTACATTCTATGGTATAGAATTGCACCATTAAAAGTGCATATTATCCATATGTCTTGTGTAGATGGAATAATAAAAAAGATAAAGGTCTACCACAGGTGCTGTTCCTACAGGAAAATACTTTGGAAATTATATCTTTCTTGGTGGAAAGCATTTCTGAGTCATTCAAGAGGTAGCAGCAAATGAGACATGGTTGCTGACTGAATTTTTATGTGGCAAAGAAGAGGACTTGTTCTAATCCTATACTAAAGTAGTAAATAATGCAGATTAACAAGGGAGCCTCAAATTCCTGAAATGGAAACAGATGTGGAAATCCTGACTTGGCTACCTGACTGCTTAGAGAAGTAAGGTGCCAACCTTGAATCCAAGCTACTGAAAAACATGACTAAAATATGGAACACTCTGAGAATTTGTGTGTCATCCTTGTGCAGGAGTCATGCTAGTCTTCTCTGTATTGTAACAAAATTAGTATATGTGTTGCTGAAGCAAGCATGCTGGAAAGGAAGAGCCTTGTGAAACTCATATACAACAAAATATGTAATGTTTGTCTAAAGTAAAACCAATACTTCAGAAAAGGCTAAAATTGCAAGTTTTCAGAGATGCAAATTATAGGAGTATTCGAATATCATTGATTGGCTTTAAATATAAAGCCAAAAGTAAATAAAGATTATTACCAAATACATTGCTGTTCTGATTTTGCTTTATTCCAGTTAGAGCAGTTCTATTTTCCTGCTTGTTTACACAAGCTCTCTAACTTACCGACCACCTTTCTCTGCTTTACCAGTGGTTTGGCTGGTGACCTGTAGTGCTAAGAGATTTATTGACCATCTGGAATCCATATTGACAGTATCTCTTTAAGAATAATAGATCTTAATGGCTAGTCTTTAAGCTGTAAATTTCCTAACTCCTGGTAATTTTTAGTTAGAGACCACTTATCCTGTTATGCTATGTTGCTCAAACAGTTTGTTTTGAGAATGCTGCACCGTGTAGACATAGCTTTGTTACTGAGATAACCCTACCCAGGAAGAAATCTTGGGAACACAGGTGTTCATGTCTGATGACTGGGAGTGCTCAACATCCGGTGATAGATTTTTCCAGTGCCAGGTTAACCTCTTAAGAACTGGCCATTCGAAGGGGGGAGGTCTTATACTGGAAAAATACTGACCTGTTAGCTTGTGTAACATTTGGTTACACAGGCATTTGTTTCAAGTAAGATATAAGCTGAGAAAGTTTGCTGCAAAGTTAGAAGTATTTGGGACCTGTGAGGCTATTAGTGGGACGCCTTGCCGCCAACAGTATAGATATCCCAGGGAATATCTCTTTTATACTTCGCTGGCCCGCTCTTCTTCCAGCTGATGTTACGTATAGATTGATGCTGTTAAGATTACTGGAAAAAGCTTGGACCTGTTATAAGGGGGGCACCGAGCCGGTGTAGGATATCAGAATATCTCGCTATCCTTCGCTGGCCCGTTTTACAGCTGATCCGAGTAGATAATGCTTATAGATCCTGATGAAGCTTTTGTCCCATATATAGGTGTGATGTAAGTAGTTGTAATCCATATTAATTACTTCATTATTGCTTGCTTTGCCTTTTGTAACCAATATTATGCAATGCCTTGCTTTTAAATCTAATATAATGCAAATGTATACCACAATCATCACACTACTATTCTGGTAGTTATATGTAATCACTAAATTCTTATATAATAAAGTAAATAAAGCATTTGATGTTGCCTTCTTTAAAGCCATATCCGACCCCAAAAATAGTTGGCAAAACATGACCTCACCGTCTGTGTGTCATATGAGCAGGATAGTACTTTTTACTTTCTGTTTTTATCTTTCTACACTTTAACACATGTATGAAACTCAACACAATTTTTCACGTCTTTTTTCCTGTGTAAAATGTGCCTGAATACATGAAAATGGTGAATGTGCGATTATAAAGGCATCTAAGGTTTGAGGCATCTCACATCTGTGTTTGACTCGTCAAGGAACTTTGACACATTAGTACATATATTTGACATATAATAATAGCCGGCACACCACAGGTCTTGCTGAGACTTGTGGTGCAACAAGCAAGATCACCTACCATAGTTTCTATTCATTGGACTCATTGCTATTCTAACACCTTTTATTTTATTTCTAGCCTGCTGTGATGTGTTTGTAATCACTGACTATACTATGCTAACTCTGTAAATACACAATTGAGAATGGGATTTATGTTAGATGCTGTATTGTTTTAATCAATTTATATTATTTAATTTTAAATTCAATTTAAGATTATTCTTCATCTTACAACTTAATTTTATAGGAGATAATTTTAAATTTTTCAGATATTATACAATTTTATATTTATTTTATATTATATAATTTATTATGAAATGTATAGAATTTAATTTTATATAGTTTGATAATTATCATAATTTACTTTTTATTATGTTACTGGTACAAGTTGAGAAATAAGGGACATTTTTTGCCATAATAGCAAATCTGATTCCATTACGACAACTCAGACTCAGGCAGACAACATTGAAATAGGTCTGGCTGTTCAAGCGGTTATGCACCTAGTTTTGCTGTGCCACATTCATAAATGTGTCTAATAGTACAAATGTGGTGCAACACGTCCCCAGAACGCCCCCATGTTTGACGCATTATAAAGTGTCGGGCCAGGAGCACAATGTGCCAAACATGTTCATTTAACATGCCATACATCGGGAAATTAGGTGGACTAATCAATTTTGCCGCACTTAACGCCAGAACATTAAAACTGACCCCTTCATACATGTCGCCTTTTGGATTCAACATGGGTAATAAGATCTGATTGTAAATATATATACATCCCACCATATACACTGCATTTCTGTTCAGAGGTTTACAGTCTGCAAATCATAGGAGGAAGAAGATCCAATTGTGGTGTGAACAAGTTCTACTTGGCAGAAACAAAGATGGACAGGTAATAGCTGGGTGTGCTATGTCCAGTTAGTCAAAAAAAAAACCTTGTTCACTCCCTTGTGGGGAACAGGGGTAAATAAGCTTTGGGGTGACATCCATTGTCTTCAGCCCTATTGCGAGATGGACTTCTATTGACTATTTACTGCTGTGACAAAGATCAAAGGATACATATATATATATATATATTTTTTATTATTTATTTTATATATTATATATTATATTTATTAATTTATATTTATATATCCCGGACATATTCACCCGTGGGAGAAATTGCCTTAGGGGCCCAATGGGTCTTTAAAGGGAAAAAATTTTAAAATGAACAATGAAACCCTCAGGAAGTGAAGGTATTTACAAAAAATAAGGTATTTATATTATGAAGAGTGACCCTACAATGCTTTCTATGGACTATCTATCTATCTAATCTATCTATCTTTTGTAATAATCCCTTTAAAGATGTTGAAATTTTTTAAATTATTAAGGAAAAACCCTAAAACCCCGCAGATTCTACAAGCTTTAGAGTTATGCCAGGGGAAACCTAGGGAAAAAATGTATGGAAAAGGTCTGGTCTAAAACTCCTTTGTTTCCCATAGAAAAACCAATCGAGCATCCTTTATTTCATTTTGTGCTCAGGAGAATGAGAGGGCGCTCTGATTGGTTGCTATGAGTTTTAGACCTAGACAGTTTTCATACATGTGGCCCCAATTGTCATCCAATCAGTTCTACACATTTAAGTGTAATTACACTAAAGATAACCAAGTCACTCAGCAATTAACAGTGTGTCTTGGGTGCATGTAAGTTTTTCTCCTACTAAAGCCCCCTTTCATGGAAAAAAAGCTCTGAAAAATTTCACATTTTTATTTCATTCCCGGAGATTGATGTCGAATTGATTTCAGATGCAATGCCCAGATGCTCTCCAAAAAATTATCATGAACATTTTAATTGTTTAAAAAATTGTATTAGTGAGGTTTCATGCAGTGATTGGCGGTTATAGCGGCCTTCTTCGTATAGGCAATATTCATGTTTGTATTTCTCTTTTCTGTGTCAGGATAGGGCTCCTTTGGGGAAAAAAAGTTTGGGCCCATTTTTTGGGGTGTATATTGGGTAGAAAGTACTTGAACCAAAAGAGCTCCAATACTCAAATCAGAAAGTGATTTCCAGCTTCAAACAGCTTTTCCTCACTCTTATTTGTAACAACTTGCTTTATCTGTAAAAGTTAAATGCTTATTTTTTTAGTCTTTTAATTTTTTTCCATGGTTTTGGGGGCAGGGAAACCAAAGGACCCGTTTTCCATAGATTATGGTTTCAACAGACAATGGTTGTCCTGGAACCAATTAATATTGTATATTGAGGGACCACTGTATTTCTGATCAGCATCCACTATTGTAATACTTAAAAGGCATTTTATGTATAAAGTCTGGTGTCAGTTGCACCTTAAATTATACTGTATTTCTGCTTTTTGTTACACCTAATAAAAACATATTTGTAATTCTCAAATGTTTACCCCTTGATGGTGCTATATCTTTATTTATTGAAGTGTTTAGTCCAAAGCTTTTAGCACAATAGTGTTATATCACTGTCTATAAAAAAAAGGTGTATTTTGGATCAAAAGAGAGCAAGGTTCAGTTCACATATAAACAATTTTTGTAATGATTTTAAAACAGAAGATCTTAACCCCTTCAGCAACAAGCCTGAAAAGGCCTTCATGACCAGCTATTTGTTTAGTATTTGCCTGCCTGCGTTTCAAGAGTCATACATTTTCTCTATGACACAGTTGTATAAGGACTTGTTTTATGTGGGAGAAGTTGTATTTTTTTGGGGACTAGTTTGAGTTTACATATAAATTACTTCAGAATTGTTTTAACATTTTTTTTGCAGCTTGAACATAAAAAAGGGGTTTTCTGCATTTGTTTTTTTAAAATAATTTTTTGCACCATTCACATTTCACACTAAATAACCTGTTAGATTAATTGTGCAGGTTATTATGGTCGTGTGGATAACTTATTTGTGTAGGTTTTTTTGTGTAATGTATGCACAATAATTTTTTTTATAAAAAAAATATTTTTATTTTATTTATTTTTTTCCAACACATTTTTTTTTTACTTTTTTTCTTACTTTTTTAATCCATTAAGGGAAAACTATTGGGAAACTGTGGGAAAACAATTGGTACACTTTTTTACACTTAGTAATGTTACATAGTTACATAGTTTGTAAGGCTGAAAAAATACAGACGTCCATCAAGTTCAGCCTTTTGTGCTACAATGTTGATCCCTATGAGGTAGAAGCCATTTATAGGAAAAAATTCCTTCACTACTTCAATTTTGCAATCAGAATAAATCCCTGGATCAACGACCCTTCTCCAGAATCCTGGTCACTATAACTTGGTATACTTTTACACTCTAGAAACGCATCCAGACCCTTTTTGAACTCTGTTATTACAGTAAAGAATCCATTTATATGTTTATGTAGAAACTTTCCTTCCTCAAGATGTAGAGAATGCCCCCTTGTTCTAGATGCAATCATATGTATAAATAGATCTTGGGAGAGATCTCTATATTTACCTACCTTTGATGTATTTAAACATATTTATTATGTGCCCCCAAAGTCGTCTTTTCGCTAAACTAAATAACCCTAATCTTGCTAATCTTTCAGGGTATTGCAGTCCACCTAGTCCTTTTATTATTTTTGTTACCCACTTAAATTTTTTAAATTTT
>JAODAL010080521.1:0-12215 GCA_025379985.1 Phyllomedusa bahiana | reverse complement strand
GGGTGGGGGGGGGGGGGGCGGGGGGGGGGCTCGGGGGGCGGTCGGGGGAGTGGCTGCCGGGCCGGCCCTCTGCTACCGGGTGGGGTGTGCGGTGCGGGCGGGGGATGATGCAGGTGGCAGATTGTGCCGCCGCTGTGATGGTTGGACGGGCACAGGGGATGGTGGTGGGCGGCGCGGGCACAGTGATGGTGTCGGGCGGCGGGACGCTGGAGGGGTGTCGGGCGGCGGCGGGCACAGCTGATGGTGTGGGCGGCGCCGGGCACAGCTGATGGTGCGGGCGGCGCGGGCACAGCTGATGTGTCGGGCGGCGCGGGCACAGCTGATGGTGTCGGGCGGCGCGGGCAACAGTGATGGTGTTGGGCGCAACAGAGGCAGAGAGAGAGAGACTTTTTCTTAAAACGCATCGGAAAGCGGATGCGTAAACCGCAAGTGAAAAAGGATTGAAAACGGATCCAAATTAAAGTATCCAATGCTGCGTTTTGCGGATCCGCTTTTGGGGATGCGCTTTTCGCTGTCAAAAACGGATTGCGTAAAAAGGATCCAAAACCCCGTGTGAACAGCCCTTAGAGTGGCTCCTTTTCTTCTGCTACATTGTGTCCAGAACTTTAACCCAAAAGAAGCTCCAAACTCCCAGTGACACATAGCTTCAAGCAACTCTATTATATGTAACAACTTGCTTTATCTGCATTCCATCTGCTTCATTTTGTTTATGTAGGGGTTTTGAAGCCCCAACATTTTCACCCATTACAAGTTCCCCACAGAGTAATTGTTTCAATATACAATGACTGTCCGGAATTAATTAATATCATATGGTGGGGGGCGACTGTACCCTTTCTATTTTTCTTTAGCATGGGAGCCCGATGAACAATATATGCTGCTATCTATATGAACAAAATTTTTACAGTGGCATAAACTGATGTCTTTCATTAGAGGTACTTGTACATCATCAAATGTACAAGTCAAGATGTTTCTTGACTTGTACATCTGATGATGCCTCTTTGTATGCCACTGTAGTTTTTTGTACTTGTGAGGGGACCAGCAACAGGTAAACAGCGTGTGCATCAGCGCACAGTGGGGGCCGGAAAGACACAAGACTTTGAAATCAAGTCCCGGCACTGCCTGGGTTTATTTAAGCAGGTGCAAACGAAAATCCTTTACGGCGTCCAGGGGCCCCTCGGTGACACGCTTTGATCCACATAGCCCCATAGGGAGCACTCTAGGGGAAATATATCTTCCCTCCTCAACTCCCTGTCACGTCTCACATACTGTATAAAAAAAAAACAAAAAACAAAACAAGACAGTAGCATTTTTTGACCATAAAGGGTACCATGCTAAAATAAATATACGTACAGGATATACTGTATAGCCACATCCTCAAAGGGGGTATGAGATATCAGGACAGTGTGTGTATTAATATTTTATGTGTGTGTATATATACACAGTACAGACAAAGTTTGGACACACCTCATTTCAACAGTTTTCTGTATTTTCATGACTATAAAATTGTAGATTACACTGAAGGCATCAAAAAATATGAATGAACACATGGGGGGAAATTTTATACTTAACAAAAAAGTGTGAAACAATGAAAATATGTCTTATATTTCTAGGTTCTTCAAAGTAGCCACCTTTGGGTTGGATTACTGCTTTGCACACTCTTGGCATTCCCCTTGATGAGCTTCAAGAGGTAGTCACCTGAAATGGTTTGCACTTTACAGGTGTGCCCTGTCAGGTTTAATAAGTGGATTTCTTGCCTTATAAATGGGGTTGGGACCATCAGTTGTGTTTTTCAGAAGTCAGGTGGATACACATCTGATAGTCCTACTGAATGGACTGTTAGAATTTCTATTATGGCAGGAAAAAAGCAGCAAAGTAAAAGACGAGTGCCCATCATAATTTAAGAATGAAGGTCATCAGTCTGAAAAATTGGGGAAAATTAAAGTGTCCCCAAAAGGGTGGCAAAAACCCTCAAGTGACAAAGAAATTGGTCCATGAGAACCCCCCCAGGGGAAAGGAAGACCCAAAAGCACCTCTGTGCGGGGATAAGTTCTCTGGTCCAGCAAATCGAAAAACGTAAGGTTTTAACACCAGCTCCCGATAGAGACCGGGTCAGATCACACGAGTTCTACAGCAGACACCCTCTCTACAAAAACATGTTAAAAGGAACAGGTAAAAGGCTCAGGTAAAAAGGCAATGCCACACTGTTAAGGAGGCAACATTTTGCAGAAGGACTTTTTGGGAAAAAACACAGGCCCCTGGAAATCAGGTAAAAAGGAAAAAAAACGTTTAGGTGTAGACCGTGGAAATCTGTGCTTTGGTCTGATGTGTCCAAATTTGAGATCTTTGGTTCCATCCACCGTGTCTGTGTGTGACGCAGAAAAGGTAACGAATGGACTCGACATCCGGGTCCTAACCGTTGGAAGCATGGAGAAGGAGGTTGTGATGTGTGGGGGTGCTTTGCTGGTGAACACTGTTGGGGATTTATACAAATTGAAGGAATACTGAACCAGCATGGTACCACAGCATCTTGCAGCGGCATGCTATTCCCATCCGGTTTGCCGTTTACTTGGACCATCATTTATTTTCAACAGGGCAATGACCCCAACACACCCCACACAGTGTAAGGGCTATTTGACCAAGAAGGAGGTGATGGGGTGCTCATATGCCAGATGACCTGGCCTCCACAGTCCATCATCCTGAACCCGAATCAAGATGGTTGGGGGTGAGCTGACCGCGAGTGAAGGCAAAAGCCAAAATGCTAAGCCATCTCTGGGAACTCCTTCAAGACTGTTGGAAGAGCCCATTTCAGTGACTACCTCATGAAGCTCATCAAGAGAAGCAGAAAGCATAATCAAATCAAAAGGTGTCTACTTTGAAGAACCTAGAACATAGACATATTTTCAGTTGTTTCCACTTTTTTGTTAAGTATGCAATTCCACATGTTAATTCATAGTTTTGATGCCTTCAGTGTGAATCTACAATTTGTATAGTCATGAAAATATACATATAATATAATTATTTGATCCATTGCTGATTGAGCAAGTTTGCCCACTGACAAAGATATGAACAGTCTATAATTTTAAGGTAAGGTTAATTTAATATTGAAGAGAAATGAGAATATCAAAATAAAATCCAGAAAATCACATTGTATAAATTATATAAATTTAATTTGCATATGCTGAGAGAGAATAAGTATTTGTTCACCCACCACCATTAAGTGTTCTGGCTCCTACAGACCATTTTAGACACTCCTAATCAGCCGTTACCAGCAATTAAAGACAGCTGCCTTAAATATCATCCTTTATAAAGCTTTCTAAGGATGTCAGAACGAGATCTTAGAACCTACACAAAGCTGGAATGGCTACAAAACCATAAGTAAGCACGCTGTGAGAAGGAGACAACTGTTGGGCAATAAAAAAAAATGAAAAATTACAAATACTGTCAATTAAACATCGATCTGGGGACACATGCAAGATCTCACCTCATGGGTATCCTTGATCAAGAGGAAGTGAGAATGTGAGAGAGCGCCTAAAAACTACACAGAGGGAACTTGTTTAATATCTCAAGGCAGCTGGACCACAGTCACATAAAGAACACCATTGGTAACGACATTGACCGGCCATAAATTGGTTAAAAATCCTCAGTGCCCGCAAGGTCGCCCTGCTCAGGAACACACATGTGCAGGCTCGTCTGAAGTCTGCCAATGAACACCTGGATGCTTCTGTGAGTTTCATAGTTTCATAGATTGTAAGGCAGAAAAAAGACGAGACATCCATCCAGTTCAGCCTGTTGTGCTAAGGTGTTGATCCAGAGGAAGGCAAAAAAACCCAATGAGGTGGAAGCCATTGACCTTACATTTAGGAAAAATTCCTTTCCTGACTCCAATCTGCAATCGAAAAAAGAATCCTGGATCCATGACCCCTCTCCATAAATCCTAGACATACTATAACCATAATATTCATACGCTCCAAAATGCATCCAAACCCTTTTTTGAACTCAGTCAGTGAATTCACACATGACAAGTCCCTCTGCAGAGAGTTCCACATCTCACTGCTCTTACAGTAAAAGAATCCCTTTCTATGTTATGTAAGAACTTCGTTCCGCAAGACGTAGAGAAGCCCCCCTTGTTCCAGATACAGCCCTTGTATAAATAATCTTGGGATAGTATCTCTAATATTGACCTTTGATGTATTTAAACGATATTTATTAAGTGTCCCCCCGAAGCCGACTTTTTTCACTAAACTAAATAACCCCAAGTCTTGCTAATCTTCTGGGTATTGTAGCCCACCATCCTTTTATTATTTTTATTGCCCGCCTTTGTACCGTTAAAGCTCTAAATGTCTTTTCCTTCACTGAGTGCCCAAAAACTGTATACATCAATATTTCCATGTGTGTCTAACCATGACTTGTAGAATGGGAATTAATGTTCTCATCATTGCCTCTATTGCCCCTTTAATGCACCCCCATGAATCCTATTTGCCTTGGCAGCTGCTGTCTGACACTGGCTGCGACAATAAGTTTTACGTCCCACCAGATTTCCCAAAATTCCTTCTCCATGTCCACTTTTTACCCAGCTTTTTCCATTTAACATGAAGTCATGAAAAGGATTTTTCCTCCCCATGAGCATAACCTTGCATGTATCTGTGTTAAACCTCATAAGCCATTTCCCTGCCCAGGCCTCCAAAACCCCTTTTTTGTTTATCCAAATCCCTTGTAATCAAAACACATTATCTTCTATTTGTGTTGATTACTTTACAAGCTTAGTTATAAGTCTGCAAAGATCGATAGTTTCCTTGTAACTCCTGTGTAAGATCATTAATGAAATGTTGCAGAGGATAGGCCCAATACTGACCCTTGTGTACCCCACTATAACAGCGATCCAGTACTGAGTATGTACGTTAATTACTACCCTTTGTTTTCTATCAGTGAGCCAGTTGCTTACCGCCACTTGCACACATTTTCCCCCCATTCCAAGCATTCTCATTTATTTACCAACCTTTGATGCGGCGCCGATCAAATGCTTTAGAAAAAATCTAGATATATGACATCCAGTTGCCTCGCCCCGAACCAGTCTACACTGACTTCCTCCATAAAGCTGATGAGATTAGTCGACAGATCGATCCTTCATAAACCCATGCTGTGGAACGGCGTTAAAAACATTTATTTTCAGTGAGTTACCCAGATAGCATCTCAGAGAAAACCTTTCAAACATTTGTACCTGCACTTCTCCTGGGTGGACAAGAAACTTTTTAAGTTGGATTTGCCTCATCCCTCTGTCAAGCAGAAGCACATCCTCCTCGGTAAATAACAAGTGAGAAAAAGTGTTTAATAGTTTTCGCTTTTTTCTCATCATCGCCCATCTATAGTCCTCTCCCTCTGTACTTTTTCCAAAGGCCAACATTTTCTGTTTTACATCTTTTACTATTTATATAGTTAAAAAATATTTTGGGTAAATTTTTACTTCCTATCCGATATGTCCTTTTCCGTCTCCAGCTTTTGCTTCCTTTATCTTAATTTACACACTTTATTTTTTTCCCAATACCTTCTAGCGCCTCTTCACTAACCCTCTCTGTTTTAGTACTGAAACGCTTTTTTTTTGTTTTTTAATGCCTCTTTACATCCCTGTTGAATTCCACAATTGGGTGTTTCCCTTTTTTCTAATTATTTCTATTACCATAACGGTATGTACCTCTCACATTGGTAGCCTAGGATGTTTATAAAAATATCCCGTTTATTAATTGTTCTGCCATATTTAAAGACATTATCCCAGTCAATACGGTTTTAGGCCTCTCTAAGCATAATAAAATTAGCCTTCCTAAAATTCCTGTGTTTTTGGGCCTTGACAAAAAACTCTATGAAGGATAAACGAAATTTTATTATATTATATGGTCCACTATTCCCTAGCTCCCCTCAACCTGATATACCTTTGTTACTCCTGTCAGTCTATTAGCACATTAGTCTAGAAGGAGGCCCTTTCCACTAGTGGGTTCTTGCACCATTTGGCAAAGATAATTATCATTAGTTATTGACAAAAACCTGTTTCCTTAGGAAGCTACAGATTTCAGATTCCCATTGAATGTCTGGATAAAGAGCCTATGCCCATAATAATGAATCCATACAGATTAGCCGCCTCAACTATCTTGCCTGAGGAGTAACATCTTCCATGGTTTCTGTTATATTTGGGGGCCTATACAGACCCCTATTAGTATTATATTGTCAACTCCTGGCATTGTTAGCATGCAATTTAGAGATTTTTTTCATTTTAATCCTTTCATTTCTTTCCCCTGACTTTTTAAACGTATTGCTACAACCCCTCCATCCAACCAACCCCTGATTTATTACTCGATTTATTACTAAATTCCCACCTCTATCTTCAACTCATGCTGCCATCAAAAAGTGTAATACCCCTTCCCCCCCACCCAGTCCAAGTTTAAATATTCCTCGAACGTCCTGTCCATTTGGTCCCCCAATACAGCCGCCCCCCCCCATTAGGTGCAGCCCGCCCTAGTTAGAGTCAGTAGCCAAGCACAAGAATCAGGCACCAGATCTCCAAAAACCAAAAATCCTCTTCCTAACAAATTTTGGAGCACTTTATTCACCCTCTCTAATCTCCGCTGCCTCTCTGTGTGGCTCGCGGAACATAATATTATCTGAAAATATTACCTTGGAGTCCTTGCCTTGAGCTTTTTGGCCTAAGTCCTGAAATCATTTATAAGGGACACTCCACCTACCTCTAACTTTGTCCATTGGTGCCAATTGGATGGACCATGACAGCTGGATTCTCACCAGCCCCACCCAGCAATCTTGGTCAACCCGATCCGCGTTATGTCGAACTCGGCTCCAGGTAAACAACATACTGTTCGACATCCCTCTTTTGTGACAGATTGCCCTGCCTTGCCCCTAATAATGGATCCCCAACTAACTAGCAACCTGGTCCTAGCCTACCTGCACTCCTATTCCCCATTTTACTGGAGCAGACAGGGGTAGTGCCTTGCTGCAGCAATGCTATTTCTGAGCTGATATCCCCCCTCATCTGCCAATCTTGCAAATTTGTTGGGGTGTACCAGATCAGGCCTAGCCTCCCTGATACTCTTTCCTCTACCGTTCTTTCTGACTGTTAGGGGCCATTCACACGGCTTATTTTGGCGCAGATTGGCGCCCACTGCGCGCGAGTATTTGCACTGCAGTACGCGCCAATCCGTCGCAGTAATTACAGGTATTCCACAGTTTTCTCATAGAGAACATGGATTCCGTCGCTCCTTTTCGCTCGGCGAATCCAGCCCGGGCGGGAGAAAGTGACCTGCACATTATCCAGCCAGCTCAATACGCCCGTGGATAACGTAAGTCCTATGTGGGCCGGCGGCCGCGCCCCCGCCCCTTATTCAAGCCGGAATGGATCGCAATCCACTCGCAATTACGTCTTGAATAAGCCGTGTGAACCGGTTGCTTACACAGCTTAGCTGCCTCATGTTCCTAGCACCTCCATGTTACACCCTCCTCCCAAGCATCTACACCTCAATGAGATGCTCAATGGGCAGCCCGGCTCGCTTCCAAGTTGGCAATGGAGTCTCAGTGTTGCCACTTGCTCATTTTATATCCGAGGATCCGGCCTTCTAAATGTGCAGTGTGCACAACCCTCTTGCAACAGCAGTAAGCCCCCTCGAACTGTTGCTCAGATGGCAATACATTGCACAGGTTGTGCACATCGAGTAGCATTGTCAAACATGTAACTCATGGATTTTACCAGAAAGATATAAAATAAATTATAATAATAAGCAGTACAATACTGTCCCCTCTAAACATCCCCAAATCTAAAGTCTCTTCAATCTTAGTACCTATCACTAAAATTTTTCAACATTGCTTTCAAAAGCAAAATTAAAATAAGCACTTCTTAAAATAATAACCTATTAAAAACTGCACAACTAAATGTAAAAAAAATCCCTGTTTGGGTCACATACCATGCTTTCTGATCCGACTTGAGAACGTAGTCCGGCACGGGCATCACGCATAAGCTCCCCCAAGCACTGCTGAGCTTACGACACTCTCCCATGATGCATAACATCATGGAAGAGCAGTTTTGTGCGAGTTTTTCATGCACTCTTCGGTCTGCTGAGCACACCCAGTGCTCTGGAACAGGCAAAAGGGCTGAGTTTCAGCGCTCTGTGCACCCACAGGGGCTTCGTGCATCCACCACAGGGGCTTCTGCTACAGCTGCTGTAATGCCGAGCAGCCATGCGCCCTGCCCCGAACTAATGACTGTCAGCACTGAGCACACACAAGAGCTCAAATGCAGCCCTTATAACCTGGTACAGGAGGTGCCGCCCTGAAATGCTATACCCCACTGATAAGACAGGGCTGAGCCTCCCTGTGGTGCTCACTGCTCTGCTCTCCGTGTATAATTTGTCCGCCAACTAGTGAGTGAGGCTTGGGCTGCAGCAGCACAGATCACACACAAGTCCTGTCACGGCTGCTCATGCCTCAGTGTAGTAAGTCCGTCTCCCATCCTCAGAATCTGGCAGTGACACCCTTCAGTCCTTCTCACTGCATAAGAAAGAATCCCACAAGCTGCCCCCTCCCCTCCGACTGCCGAGTGAGCTTGTTAACCCCTGCATTTGCTGGCTGAAACATACTAATCAGAGCTGAAATCCACCAAGGCAGCAAGATCTATATGGATTTTATCAGGCAGAATGTTAGCCAGTGCTGTCCATACAGATCATTACTAGCCTTAGTAATTATGCCTTTATAGTTACACCAGTAATATCACCTCTATGGGCTGGTAGGACTTCAGTAAGGGTCATAATTATGCCCTATAGCATATATAAGCTCTCTGTAAGTGCTATTTCCAGGTCATAATAAAAGAACCCGAAGACCATAACTATAATTATGTAGCTAAACAAGTACAAAGAGGGACCACTACTGTCATTTTTTTTTCAATATCCTACAACCAATCTGTGGTGTAATTTTTTAAATATATATATATATATATAAATATATATATATATATTATATATATATATATTATAATGTACATTACGTTGCGGTTGTAATTATCAGCTGACGTCACCGCGTAATGGGAGCAATGCTTGCCGCTGCCCGCCCCATACACCCTCAACACTATTTCGATGTACGGGGCCATCCAAATGTGTGAAAGGGGTTAAACAAAAAAAAAAAAAAAAAATGCACCCATTACTCATTTCCATAGGTGGTAGAACAAAAAGTTAACTGACATTTCTACCAATAAATTTATAAAACAGAATTTCTCAAAAACAATAAAGCCTATCAAATTTGGTATCACCAGAATCATATAAGACATAAAATGTGGTTTAGAGGGTTTGTTTTTTGGCAAACATGGCATTTAATGTCTCCTTGCATATTATATTAAAGTATGCTGTTATAAGCCTTTATTTTATATTTATCTTATCTGCACATACTCTTATCACATCTCCAAGAGACAGTAGATAAATAACACACATGTAGTAGCTGGATATTTGATATACAGGCACACATAAGTAAGAAAAACCCTTTAATTTTTTCCCTAATATTTTCAAATGTATCAATATGGAAAAAGAAGTGGCTTCTTTGATCCAGAATTCTATTTGATTTTGCATCAGGAGCGAGAAGCAACTAACGTATGCATACAACTTGGGAATCCTGGCAACATACAGCTGGAATTAAGGGGGCGTGGCCTAAAATGAACAAGCCTGTTTACAAACTGTCCATTCCACAAGATGCTGCTCCCGTCAGCTGTTTTCAAAATGGTTCCATCACTGTTGATAGGTCCTCTTTAAGTCTCCAACACTTCAAAGAAACACACTTCTAAGGAAAACACACTCGCAGACTCGTTCACTCGCTCAAAATACTCAGTTTTAAACCTTTCCCACACTGCTGTTTAGCTGTGCTGCAACCTCTCTTTCAGAAGCAAAAGGTGATTGGGAGAAGGTGCGGTGGCCAGATAAGACAAAAATTTAGCTCTTTGGCAGTAACTCAACTCACTATGTTTGGAGGAAGAGAAATGCTGCCTATGAACCAAAGAACACCGTCCCCACTTTCAATCATGGAGGTGGAAACATTGCGGGACATGTATGAAAACTATCTAGGTCTAAGATTTTCCTTTTTGCCCATAGCAACCAGAGTTCCCCTTTCATTTTTTCAGAGCACTATATGAAATAAAAGCGGAGCTCTGACTGGTTGCTATGAGCACCAAGGAACATTTTAGACCTGGACAGTTTTCATACATGAGGCCCATTATGTTTTGGAGGTGTTTCTCTGCTAAGTGCACAGGGCTACTTCCCCGCATCAATGGGAGAATGGATGGAGCCACGTACCGTAAAATCCTGAGTGACAACCTCCTTCACTCCGCCAGGACATTAAAAATGGGTCGTGGCTGGGTCTTCCAGCAAGACAATGACCCAAAACATACAGCTAAGGCAACAAAGGAGTTGCTCAAAAAGAAGCACATTAAGGTCATGGTGTGGCCTAGCCAGTCTCCAGACCTTACTCCATACAAAAGTTATGGAGGGAGTTGAAGCTCCGAGTTGCCAAGCAAGTGGCCAAGCGACAGCCTCAAAACCTTAATGATTTATACAAATGTTATTTTCTGGATTTTATTTTTGATATTCTCTCTCTCAATGTTACAATTAACCTACCCTTAAAATTATAGACTGTTCATGTCTTTGTCAGTGGACAAACTTACACAATCAGCAAGGGGGTTAAACAATCATTTCCTTCAATATATACACACATATATACACACACACACACACACCCTTTTTATTTTTCTGTCACCATCCCAAATACACATGTGTAAATACTTACACAATACCGCTTTCCCAGTCTTCCTCCTCGTCCTTTTTATCCTCCTTAACCTCTCCATGGGGTGTATGTGGGTGCTTTTGTACAATTCTCATTCCTCCAGCCTTCACTGAAAAATATTTTTAAAAATACACATAACAAAGATGGCAGCTTGGCATACTTTCTTTAGGTCCCTTAACCCCTTACCACCACAGCCAGTTTTTACTTTTATGACAGAGCTCCATTTTCAAACCTGAAACATGGCACTTTATATGGGAATAACTTTGTTCTACTTTTACCTATCTAACTGATTCAGAGAATAGTTTCTCGTGACACTTTGTGCTTTAATTTAGTAATAAATTTGGGTTTATGCAACCCTTAATTTGTGAAAAACAGTTTGTGAGAATTCAGAAAAATTTGCCACAATAAGTATACGACAAAAGTGAGTACACCGCTCGCATTTTTGTAAAGATTGTATATCTTTTTATCGGATTACACTAAAGATTTTGATATAATGTAAAAGTAGTCAGTGTACAGCCTGTATAACAAGGTGAATTGTGGTATGCCCTAAAAATAACTCAACACACAGCCATCAATGTCTAAACTGCTGGCAACAAAAGTGAGTGCACCCCTTAGTGAAAATGGACAAATTGTGCACAATTTGCCATTTTACCTCCACTGTCATGTGACTTGTTAGTGTTACAGAGTCTCAGGTGTGAATGGTGAGCAGGTGTGTTAAATATGGTGTTATCGCTCTCACACACATGCATACTTATTATTAGAATTTTAACATGGCACCTCATTGCAAAGAATGGTCTGAGGATCTGACAAAAAAAAAATAATTGTTGCTCTACATAAATATGGCCTAGGCTATAAGAAGATTCCCAAAACCCTGAAACTGAGCAGCAGCACAGTGGCCAAGACTATACAGCGATTTAACAAGACAGGTTCCCATCACAACGGAGGTCTGATGAGGTCAAAATAAATTTATTTAGTTAAGATGGAGTCAAGCGTGTGGCGGCAACCAGGTGAGTACAAAGTGTGTTTTTCCTACAGTCAAGCATGGCGATGTTTTTGGGCTGCATTAGTGCTGCCAGCTGTGAGGAGCTACAGTTCATTGAGGGAACCATGAATGCTAACATATGGTGACATACAGAAGCAGAACATGATCCCCCTCCCTACGGAAACTGGGCCTCAGGGCAGTATTCCAAAATGATGATAACGCAAAACACACTTCCAAAGCAGCCACTTCCTTGCTTAAAAAAAAAAAAAAAAAAAAAAAAGAGTTTAAAGGTGCTGGACTGGCCAAGCATATCTCCAGACCTGAACCCTACTGAGCATCTGTGGGCATCCTCAAACGGAAGGTGGAGGTGTGCAAGGTCATTAACATTCATGGCTCTATGATGTCATTATGGAGGGGAAAA
>JAODAL010080520.1:0-12215 GCA_025379985.1 Phyllomedusa bahiana | reverse complement strand
TTAAAATAAATTTTTTAAACCCAAATCCCTAACAAGCGGGGTTCCCCTTTGGGAAAATTAAATTGCCTCAAAAATGGGCAAAAAATTGATTTAATTGCCTTTTAAAAACTCTGTGTATTTTACTAAAATGTAAAAGACAAAAGGTTTAAATTAATTTTGGATTAAATTATGCTACAAATTTCTTCTGTGGGGTGAAAAAAAAAGTTTTTTACTGATACAATGCAAAAAAAATTAGTTTAACCCGGGATGAAAATTTTGCCCAAAAAATTGAGAAACCACAAACTACCGCTTTGTACGTTTTAAAAATGGGGTTTTTTTCGCTACACAACAAGAAAAAAAAAATTTTTAATTAATTTTTGCTTGTAAATTATGCTAAAAAAAAATGTTTTTTTTGGGGGAAAAAGACGGTTTTTTTGTCCCACACAGCAAAACAATTTAAAACCCCCGGGATAAAAATTGGCCAAAAAAATTTGAGAACCCAAAAACTATTTTTTTTGTGGGTGTTACAAGGGCTGTTTTTTACGTAAAAAAAGAGAAAAAATTGAAATTTAAAACCTTCGTTTGAATTTTGCACAGGAAAAGTTTTTTTTGGGGTGAAAGAGGGTTTTATTTTGTCCCCACAGCAGCAAAACAGTTTAAATTACCCCTGGATTAAATTCGCCAACAATTGACAACCACAACTACAGTTTTAGGGTTACAATGGCGGTTTTTACGCTCACAAAAAAGAAAAAAAAATTTAATTAACCTTCGCTTGTGAATTTGTACGGGAAAAAATTTATTTTTTGGCGGTGAAAGAGGTTTTTTTAGTCCCCAAGCAGCAAAAAAAACGTTTAAATTAACCCTGATGAAATTTGCCCAAACAATTGGCAACCACAAACTACCAGTTTTGTACCGTTACAATGGGTGTTTTTTCGTACACAACAAAGAAAAATTTTAAAAAACCTTCGCTTTGAATTATGCACGGGAAAAATTTATTTTTTGCGGTGAAAGAGGGTTTTATTTTAGTCACCACAGCAGCAAAACAAGCTTAATTAACCCCTGGTGTAATGGCCAAACAATGAGAAACCAAAACTCCCCAGCTTTGTAGCGTGTTACAATGGCTGTTTTTTACGTAACAACAAGAAAAAAAAATTGAATTTAAACCTTGCTTGTGAATTATGCAACAGGAAAAATGTATTTTTTGGGGTAAAAAAGGGTTTTTTTAGTAAACACAGCAGCAAACAAGGAAATTAACCCCCTGGATGTAAATTGCCAAAAAAATTGAAAACCAAAAAAATGGTTTTGTATTTAAAAAGCGTTTTTTTAGTAAAAACAGGAAATTTAATCCCCTTGGTTTTATTTGCGGAGCGTAGCATTAAAATGTAATGCAGGATGGAACAGGACTTCAGATCAATACCCCAAAAATCAGAATAGAACGTTAAGGAAGCATCTTGAACAAGCGAGCACCCCCCAAAATCGCTGTATAAAAATCAGTTCTTAAATAGAGCTATTCAAGCAGCCGGGCCCCGCCCCCCCCTAATTAGACAGTGAAGCGGTATGAGCTCCCCCGCGTCGCCCCCGGCTTATTAGTGGGTGACTCAAGAATCCCCCGGGCTCTGATTGGTTATCTTGCACATGTCATGCAGGCTATGCCTTCTTCCTCCAGACTTTCCCATGTAACCCATGTGCTCGCAGCCATTTTATCAATCAAAGCACCCTTGTTCCCCGAATACCCCAAATTTTGATTCGTTCAGAACCGAAGTTTTCCGAATTTTTAAAACGAATTTCCATTTCTTAGAATCAATTCGCCCATCTTAATTCAGATTCTCTGTTTATTATGATATCATTTCTAGTTTAGCTAAATTATTCTCTAGGTCCAGAAAAAGTTCCCCATTTAAATGTAGACATTAGAGTAATTAGTCTTTTGTCCGGAAATCAATAAAAACAAGTCTCCTGTCTGGATTCTGTGCTGCCATGACCCGTGTGATGACATCACTTCCTGCTATCAAATAGAACAAACAATAGGGGAGAAAAGAGTACACAGGTCGGTCACTAAAGGAACTAGAGAGAGCCAGGAAGGTGATAAAATCACTTGTAGCTCCTTAACAAAAAAAGATGAACAACGCAATATATTTGGAAAACGTCTTCATTTAGTTTTCCCTACATTTTGAAAGCTATTCTTTGTAGCGAGACAACGCCTTTAAGATTTCTGAGGACTTGCTGCTCGTCAATGCTCGTCAGGCCATAAAAAGGCTATAAAACAATGTAAAAGATTCTGGGTTTTGTCAGTCCACTTACAGGCAAAAAATATATACCAGGTATAAGCCATATTCACACTTTGTACTGCCAAGAGTCAGTTTCATATTAAGTGTATGTACGGCATACAACTAATCTTATTACAAAACTATGAAATACACTAATTTAAAGTTTTAACATTTTTTGCCTAAATTACTGCAACATCTTACCAATTTCCCACAGATTTTAAAGGGGTTGTCTCACTACAAAGATAAGTTTTCTACATGTAGGGAACAATAAATGAACACTTTTTCCAAATAGCTTTGTTTTTTTTTTTTGTTTTTTTTTTGAGGAGATAAAAGAAGAAAAAAACCTGCATTCATGTTTCTCTAGGTTACATACTTCCTTTTTCCTGCTGTTTTTCGTATCTGATAGCATGAATGATGTTATCACACAGGTCAGCACACAGAACTCCAGGCACCTTGAGAGCTTGAGTGTTATTTGATCTAACAAACAAAGAAGACTAATTACTATTGTTTACTTTAGCTCTGAAGCATAAATAAATCCCGCTTTTGGCTCTGTGAAACAACAGGATAAGGCAACTGTTCTTTCTATGTCTTGAAAACACATTTATATAGCAGTGCTAGATTAACTAAACAATGGATTCTATACTCTGTTGTCCCTATAAATCCGTGATTTAGTCCTCGTTGTGTGGTATCCAAATTAATGGAAGAATGGACATATGTGCATATGTTGGCAGAGATTGGCACTGACATCAGGTTGATTTCAGAAGCAAAATTCTTCATTTTGGTTGATGCATACAAGGTTTTATAGAGGTTGGTCTGGAGGCGTGGCAACATTATATTATTCAATATATCATCACTTTTCACTTTTGATTACAATTTGCAATACAATTGGTTAGTTTAATCAACATACTTTTGTGTAAGTGGCAACCTTTACCCTACATTTGTTTGTTACACTGAGGTATATTTTGCAGCATATAACCTTGCAAATCAGACAGTCTGAAATAATATTTTTGTCTATTGTCAGGGGAGGAGGGTGGTAGCTAATTAATCTGGGCCCATAACCCAGAGGATGCTGGGAAATAAGTGATTAAATGGTACAGTTAACATCACTGATGCCATACATATATAAACAAATGTGTATTATCAATGATTACAGATTGGAGGGGAAAAAAACAGCCAATGAGAGAACGTGTTGGCCAAATGACTCAGATAAACTAGAGACATAAACAAATTCCTCTTGGGTCTGTTGGAAATTACAATCATTTTCATTTAAGACTAATAAAAAGTAATTCAAACTTATAAATCATTTAGCCCTCAATGATTTTCTCTGAAAACGCCTTGAATTTTAATTTCTTTTACTGGAAACCTAAATACTACTCTATTTAATTTTTCATTTATCATATTTTTCTCATCAATGCAGTCTATACTTAAAGGGGTTTTGTAATATAATGGCAAATTGATAGGATATGGCATCGCTGTGATATAGGTGAGGGTTCCATCTATCTGACATTGATGACATATTCGATTGACATGCCATCAATGTATATGATAAAATCATTTTAAATGCTACGGACATCTTTCATATGGCAAAAACAATTTTCATATATGTTACTGGTTACTTTGAGTATAAAAAGTTGTTTTAAGTTTTAGTTTTCTTTCTTCATTCTTTTTAGACCTCTGATATTCAGTTTGCAACCTGCTACTAATTTCAGACTTTTCTCACATGGTTATGTTCTTTCAGCAAGACATGATTTCACATTTGCATATTTAGAAGTCAATAGTTTGCTCTACTTTCTCTATACACTTGTACACAACCTACCTTTGTGCTTTCCTGCCTATCTAAAAACTGCCTTCTATGTGCTTTCCTCCCTATCTATATTCTGCTTGAGTTCCCCTCTTTGGATGCGGTCTCCATGCTCTGAACTCTCATGTATAGTACTACCTTTTTTTGTTTGCTGCTATTTCTAAAACTGAGGAAAGTGTGGGGAATAGCAGAGAGCACATCAGAGGTAGGTGAACGCCTTACATTGCAGCAAAATGGTTGGAATATTTTTATGCCCATAAGAAGGTATGGAGCGTACTCACTCACTGAGTTCACTCTATAAACGTTGCAGCTATCGCAGCCAGACACCTAAATGAATGAGGTAAGGTGCACCATTTGTCTCCCTTATCCATCCCACCAACACCACTACGAGATTGTGAGGTGCCGAGCAGTTGCCATAGCAGCTGGAAGCCTAACAGCTGCCATGTTAGAGCTCCTCTTACTTCCTGTCTCTGGCAGGAAGTAATAGAAACAACATCTTGGTACACCCTAGGTGGCTGCCAGTTTGAAAATGTTATACTTTGCAGCTGTGTTTAGTAACATATTTCGCGTCCTGAAAATGGGATTACTTACTAAGGACCGGAAGGCCTTAATTTTAATGATGATATTATCTAATCTTGTACCAGAATATTTAGAAGAAAGTCATGATGTTTTGTTTAATAAGAAAAGTTAGTCTTCATCCGAGACGTTTTCATAATGACCTACAGAAAGTCCATGCCTCAATTAAAAAAAAAAGTTCTGATAGCACCCAAAGTATAAAAGTAGGCCTACTAGCACTAATGAGATGAGACAGTTTACTGGGATCAGGAAGAATGAACCAAACATCCAATAACATGAATCTAGTAAAAAACAACAACAATACAATAAAGTCTCATACTGGCTCAAATGAGTCACACTGATAAATGAAAATCTAGGTTCACATACCTTTTACGACAAATATTGCAAATACTTGCATTAAAACAAATAAATCTAGTGCATTAATTGCTTTCTTTGGTTCTCATTATCTAGTTTTATTAGATCTGATCCCATTTTAGGTCACATTTACGGACCTAATGGTTTTAAATTGACATAGTTTCAACAAATTTTATGCAAAGCAACAGTAAAAGTGAATATAAGAAACTTTGAAATATCTCTGATAGAGAAAAATGACTCTTGTCCATTTATCGGGCTCCTTCCATCTACCTTCTAAACTCATCATTCACTCTAGAAAAAAACACTCAAATTTCTCCTAAAATGGATAAGCTCATTGACCTGATTGTTATAGAAGGTTATTGAGCAAGGCTGGGGAAGGAAGGGGGACACAAATAAATGCTGCTGAGTGCTCAAGTGTTATATTTCACTTCTTACTCAGTACTCTGTTTGTGTTCACTGTATGGGAGACATCATAGCAGCTCGTCTCAACCCATATTGCTACTCAACCCATATTGCCCTAAGGCAGGCATCCTCAAACTGCGGCCCTCCAGCTGTTGGGGAACTACAACTCCCATCATGAATTTATATAATCTATATCAGTGGACATGATGGGAGTTGTAGTTTCCCAACAACTGGAAGGCCGCAGTTTGAGGATGCCTGGCCTAAGGGGAGAGGTGATCTTCTGCTTTGTCCAAGACAGGATAAACTAAAGTTAGTCATTTTGCAATTTCCCTTAGCTCCTCCCAGACATAATTTGGTTATTTTATGTGAAGTAATCCCTTAAAACAAGTATATTAAGAAGTGCGTAACAGAGATATAAATATCCCAATACCGTAAGGGACCATAATGTTTGCAGCAGTATTACAGAGAAGTGCTTCTTTTCCAGCTACTATATTCACTTGTGAGGTTTCTGTTCAGTGTAGAAGATTTGTTCACATGCATATAATTTATTTGTACAGCCCCACCAGGTACACAAGGGTTTATTTATTTCTATTACAAGCATTACAATAAAAATAGAATCAAAGGAATAAATAATCTAAATGGGCTAAATGCAGCAAGACAGTAATATAACACAGTTTCCTACATTAGCATTTTTTTCCAATAAAGGTTCTCTCTCTGTACCCAGCTGCTGATTTCAGATATTCCATTTCATTTTGCGTTTCTCTTGAATTCCAGCTATTTTTCAGCTGTGTTTTCTTTAGCCTCTTAAATATTCCCATTATAAATTTCCTCAGCAGCAGACAGTGTGACCACTGGGTTGTCAGGACACCCTGCCTGAACATCACTGATCTAGGTAATCGATGCTAAGCTGTCAGAAGTAAATGATGAGCATAGCCTGTGATAGAGCCAAACTCTGCAAACACTGACCCAGAGCCCTGGGGAGATGACTGAGGTTGGGAGATAGCCAAGCAAATGTTAATCAGGTAGAATTACTATAAACTATATCAGATACATTAATCAACCCCAATTTAGTGGCCCACTGAAATACAAATACACAGCTGTAACCAAAATGCCCTGTTACAAACAGTCCGGACACAACATTCACCATGTGCTGCATCACCAATGTAGGTGTAAAGTAATGAGCAAATTAAGGATACCTTTTTGAATTGTACAGTTTTACGTATCAGAACATAAAAAGCAGCTGGTCCTCAGCTAAATATAACCTTGGATGAACAATAACACACAACACATTCTACCATTTCATTATTTAACAAAAGCTTGGCTGAAATACAAAAGCAGTGTGTAAAAAATTAAAGGAGTTGTCTCCCCACAGGGTTTCAAAGAATGCATGAAAGAAATTCTCTGTCACTTCCTGGTTCAGACTAATTTGCATAAACTCCATGCTTGTACGTGCTTTCAGATGCTAATTAGATTAGATTAGCTTCTCAAACTACTGGCAGGACTTCTTATCTGATCCCCAAAACAAAAGCCCTAATTACAGAGCTGTTTACTTGAGATAAATCAAGCTTTTTACTGTCTGGGCAGCACAGGACACTGACTGACACTGCTGACCTGTGTGATGACTCACTCTCTGTATCTCATTGAACAAACAGCCCCAGGAGATTTGTTTACAGGTCAGTTACTGAGGGGAACTGAAATAGCCATGGAGGTAATAAATTCACTTGTATCTCTTTAGGGAAAACAATGGACAATGCAATATATTTGGAAAATGTCTTTATTTTGTGTTCCCTACAATTTGAAAGCTATTCTTTGTAGCGAGACAACCCCTTTAAGTACATCCTTACTGCTTCCATAGGAATTAAGATGAAAAGTAGCAGCCAGGTACTGTGTATCAAATGCCCTTGATTAACTGATGATTGTCATGCCCGCTACTCTCATGTTTGCCAGGCGCTGACTGCTTGCCATGTGTTTTTCTGTTCAGCTGCCACTAAGCTCACACCTGACGGCCAATGAGGTTAACTCAACTTTACCATCTAAGACTCTGTGAAGAAACCAATGGCTGTGTCATGATCGTATCCGACAGACCCTCAGCTATGTGCTCTAGTCGCCAGCCACGTCTGGTGAGACAAAAAATGTGGTTTGTGACATAATGCTTTCACTAGTGTGAACTTGGTTTTATTTCTCTGCAGTACTAATTGATTCCTGGCTGATGCCCTTGGTCGGGAATCATCCAGCACCCCACTAGTTAACCTGGTTCCCTGCTGATCTTGCTGATTGACAGTCCTGTATTCCAATTTGGTCTTGTGTTCCATCCACCCAGGGCCGGGATGACGGGTAGGCAGAGGTAGGCGATCGCCTAGGGTGCCTACATCTGCCTGTCCCTAAGGGGCGCAGGCAAGGGCCCCGAACCTCGGCGGGCTCCACGTCGCTGCCATGGGCCTGGAGCTCCGGCGGTCTCTTTAGCTGTATGTGCGTCCGCTGGATGCACATACAGCTGCGGGCTTCTGTGAAGCAGAGAGCGAGCTCTCCCTGCTCCACAGACAGTCTGGCTCCGACAGAGCGGGGCCGCCGGGTCCTCACAGCGCTGAGGACCCGCCGCAGCCCCGTGCTGCTCCGCTGGGCAGCGTCGCGATGCAGTTATGTCATCGCGACGCTGCCTCTCCTCAGACGCACATAGGCTGTGCGCCCGAGGAGCTGCCGGAGGAGCGTCCCGGCGCTGGCGACGTGTGATGACGTCGCCAGTGTCCCGCAGAAGAGGAGCGCGCGGCCGGGAAGCAGGTAAGGTAAGTATAAATGTTATTTTTAACTGCCTCAGTGCCCCTATATGCCTGCCTGCCTGCCTCAGTGCCCCTATATGCCTGCCTGCCTCAGTGCCCCTATATGCCTGCCTGCCTCAGTGCCCCCTATATGCCTGCCTGCCTCAGTGCCCCTATATGCCTGCCTGCCTCAGTGCCCCTTATATGCCTGCCTCAGTGCCCCTATATACCTGCCTGCCTCAGTGCCCCTATATACCTGCCTGCCTCAGTGCCACTATATACCTGCCTGCCTCAGTGCCCCCTATATGCCTGCCTGCCTCAGTGCCACTATATACCTGCCTGCCTCAGTGCCCCCTATATGCCTGCCTGCCTCAGTGCCCCCTATATGCCTGCCTGCCTCAGTGCCCCCTATATACCTGCCTGCCTCAGTGCCCCCTATATGCCTGCCTGCCTCAGTGCCCCCTATATGCCTGCCTGCCTGCCTGCCTCAGTGCCCTTATATGTGCCTGCCTCAGTGCCCCCTATATACCTGCCTGACTGCCCCCATATGCCTGCCTCAGTGCCCCCTATATACCTGCCTGCCTCAGTGCCCCTATATGCCTGCCGCCTGCCTCAGTGCCCCTATATGCCTGCCTGACTGCCCCTATATGCCTGCCTGTGTGTCCCTATATTTATATATCTGCTTGTCTTAGGGTACAATATCTATATACCTGCCTGCTTTGAGGAGACATATATATCTATATACCTGCATGACTGAGAGGGCATATCTATATACCTGCCTAACTGATGGGGACCTATATATACCTGCCTAATTGAGAGGACATATATACCTGTCTAACTGCAGGGACCTATATAGCTTCCTATCTGAGGGGGCATATATATCTGTCTAACTGAGGGCACTTATATACCTATCAGTAAGGAGTTGCTGGAAATGTGAGGATTCTAAGATATTTGCGTCCAAATCCTCAGGGACGAGTATTGGTTGGGAGAAATCAGCATGAAGGTGTGCCCTGGATGGAGAAGAAAAGGGAAGGTGAACGACGCTGATCAGAAAAGACGTCTCCGGTGAGTCACTAAATATAACGTCAGTGTAATCACTTATATGTCTGCAGAGCATCTACATACAACTAGTATCTACCACTATCTGGTCACTGTATGGGGTAATATATGTCTTCAGAGCCTGTGTACAGCTGATATCACATGTGGGGGTCGCGTTTGGTCAGGGTCTGGCAGGATTATTTGATCCTTAAGTAGTAATAGTTTTGGGTCTTGGAGGAGTGTTTTGCAGGGGACAGAGTGGTGCAGGGGAGAGAGTAACTGGTGCAGGGGGGTGGGGTGAGAGGGCGTGGCGCAGGGGCGAGAGGAATAAGGGGGGGCAATTTTTCGGGGAGCGAAAAAGGGGGGGCTCCATTGGCTGTACTTGCCTAGGGCACCAAAATGCCTTGTCCCGGCCCTGCATCCACCTATCACCTCCGTTCTGTTTTCTCTTCTTCCCTATATAAGGAGTCCTCTACCTACCATCCTTGCCTGCTTTAGAGGTCTTACTGCCTGTAGCTAGCCCTTCTTTTGCATTAGCCTTTCTGGTATTTTACCCTGCTGTTCTCCTGACTATTCTTTCTCTCTGTGATTTTGTACTGCTTTGCCCGACTGGTATTGACCCGGGTAATCTGACCCCTCTTATTTGTGTTCTGGTGTTCTGTCTTTGTTTTTTTGTGTCTTCTGTCTTTATTTGTCTGTGTCTGCACTTAATTAGTATAGCTCCTATTCTTCTGGTTGGGGCCGACCTATTAAAGAGTCAGGCACCCCAAAAAGGCAGGAACAGTGGTTGGGACCAGTGTCAGGGCCTCACTTTGTTCGTGTCTATTCGTGTGCCCCTGACCAGTCCCTGATAGGTTGCTTAGTTAAGCCCCCTGGAGCAAGCCTGGTAATGGTGTAGTGGGTCCACTACCTGCCATAAACGTGACAGTAGACTTGGGCCATGGACACCTCTGACTATCTTGCCTTGTATCCTAGTCCACATGCAGGTTCTATTTAAGGAGGGTTTTTTTTGTGCGCTTGGGAGTAGCTTTACTTTTACTTGCAGGTTTTATTTTTATTTTACGTAGCAGTTGGTCCCTCTGCTGGCTTATGGTTCCGTTGGGAACTTATGCCCCCTGGTTCATGGTCCTGCCCAGAGCTTCTGCCCTCTGGCTCATGGTCCCACTTAGAGCTTCTGCCCCTTGGCTCATAGTCCCGCTCCAAAGCCTTCTGGCTCATGGTCCCACTCAGAGCTTCTGCCCCCTGGCTCATGGTCCCACTCAGAGCTCCTGGCTCATGGTCCCACTCAGAGCTACTGCCCCCTGGCTCATGGTCCCGCCCAGAGCTTCTACTCAGGTTATGACCAGGGCTCCAACCCTTCCCTGCCTACAGCTCCAGTTGTTCCTCCTGTGCACCTCCTTTTTTAGGTAATTCATGGTACTGGCTATTCATTGGACCTTTAGTTGGTTTTTGGAGATGCCCCCGAGGAACTTCATGCACCAGACCTCAGTGGGATTTCTTTTTCTGTGGATTTGGAGGGGGGGTAATATCATGCCTGCTACTCGAATGGTCGGCGGCCACTGACTTGCTGAGTTTGCCATACAAACTTCTTTCTATATCATTTTATATAAAATATTTCAAAAGCCCATACAAACAGTTTTTTAGGCAATATTAACATTGATCTCGGATAAATAAATGTAAAACCTGTGATACATCCTTGAAGATTATAGCATCCTCAGTTTTTCAAATAGACATCCATAATAGTCCAAGTCATGATAGACAAATATTGTAGACAAACGTAATAGACACAATATAGAGGTATGTCTCAACTGGAAGGGAAAGCCTACATAATGCCTGCTTGAGAAAGGAGATGCGGCCTCCGAAACGTTGCAGCAAGCGTTCGGCTGCCTCCATGACTCTTCTGTGGCACTACATTGGAAAAAAAATGCTCGATTTTGGCTGTTTTTTGTCCGATGCAGTGTAGACCTAGCCTAAAAGTCAAGGAAAAATATGTCGCTGTGATATGCACTTTTTGATGCATTTTACAGCAACCTCAGTAAATAGTAAATATGGGCCAATGTCCTTTGACTAGATGGCATGAAAAGCCATTGAGCACATAGCTACAACTGCCGTAAACCACACACAGCATATCAGCACAAAGAACTCATACCTACTGTCAAGCAAGGTGGTCGAAGGATAATGATTTGGGCTTATTTTGCAGAGAGAGGACCTGGGCGCCTTGCAGTCATTAAATTGACCTTGAACTCTACTGTAAACCAAACCATTCTAAAGTCAAATATGAGGCCATCTAACAAACCGTTAAAGCCTGGCTGAAACAGGGTCACGTAATAGGACAATGATTTCAGGCACAGTAAAAATCTACAACAAAAGGCTGAAAAATAAGGATCAAGGTGTTAAAGTAGTTCAGACAAAGTTCAGACCTCAACCCATTTGAAATGCTCTTGTGGGTAAGAGAGCTGTGCTAAACTAAAGCTCATAAACCTCAATGAACCAAAGCCATGTTGCAAAGAAGAGTGGGCCAAAATCCCTCCAGAAAATTGTAAGAGACTGATAAAAGTACACAGAAAACAATTACTTCAAGTTATTGCTGCTAAAGGTTTTAGCGTCACCCGGTGCACTTAGGGTCTCACATAGGGCTTTTTCATTTTGGCTTCATTTTTTTTAAATAAGGACATGGTATCATTTGTCATGTGTTAATTTTAAGATATTCGAAGAACTACACTTTGTATGTTCTTCTGGTACATAAAACCATAGAATTTAAAAAAAGTACACTTTCTATTTTCATAACTGTATAAAAACCCTAGAAATATAACACTGGCATCTTGTTTAAGTCTGATTTCATACAGAACTGAAAATCCAAAGTCTTTTTACAGGGACTTCTACGACAACTCATTTGGATTTTGGTGCAGATTTAACACTGTTTATTTTAAAGGGGTTTTCTAATCTGGCTGTTTCACAGAGCCTGTTTTTCACTGCCAGCTTCAGTCTTCCACTTCCTGTGGATGGTTCTACAGCAGTGACAGACACTTCAAGTTTGCTATTCCT
>JAODAL010080519.1:0-12216 GCA_025379985.1 Phyllomedusa bahiana | reverse complement strand
ATTTGAGGTCTAAACCTTTTATTCACTAGAGGGGAAATTAAAGAAAATCTTGAGGTAAAAAACATTAACTATTTTAAATATCTCAAATTTATGGCAAAAATACTGAGTCCAGTCCCCCCATCTCACAGCCAGCTTGTAAATGATCACCACTAGAAAAACACTTGTACTAGTGTTGATTGAACTGTTCTAGAAAAGTTAATTTCTAGTAAACTCACAAATTTTTAAACCAAAACCCAAAACTTTTACTGTTCGTTCGGTCTAGTTCGACACACTATTTTCATTTAGTTTTCAGGGGCTTTCTCATTTTTGGGCACCCATCCAATCCCCTTTTCTGCACTTTTGGCAGCGAGACAAGTGTCAAAAACATCACCGGGGTAATGCTCTCATTGGCTGCTAAAATCACAGACCAATTTTTAATTTTACTATATTGCCCGGGAAGCCTTTTTTCGCTCACCTCTGTACGTACAGATATTCTTTTAGATAGCATTTTCCTCTGCTAGACGCAATAGTTTTAAAAAAATTTGGTATTGGCTGGCTGATCTTTCCCATACCCAGAAGCTGTTAATTTGGGCGACAAATTTTCAGGCTCACAAAAAATGTAACTCTCATATATTTTGGGGATATATATTATACAGGTACTTTGGTTTTCTAAAAACATACCAGTGAAAGTTTCTGTTTTTTTGCGTTTTGTGTTTTTAGTAATTGTATTTTTCCAAACTCCTAGTTCAGGGGGGCTTTTGGGGACCCTCAGGTTTTCAGGGCCCCGTAGCAGCTGCACCCCACTCCCTCCATAGCTACTTTTATTACCCGGCGGTTTAAAAGCCGCTGCTAACTCACATGTCCTTACTCCCCGAGCATATTCGGAGCGGAAGGAGACGTATCCTAGTTTTTCTTTGAGAACTGTGGGTTTCCGTAATGACTGGGGCGTATTCCACCGTAATTTGCGCACCCGGCGCGTAATTAGGACGAAATACATCCAATTTTTAAACCCGTGAAAAATAACCTAATCTAAAAAAGCATTTTGAAACATTGTCACTAAGATGGGGGAATTTCCCAAAAAATTTGATTTGGTCACTTGCCGAATTTTCCACAAAAATAAATTCGGTCCGAATTACTTTTGGACGAATCGCGTTTAAAAAACAGCATTTTCCCGTGCCAAAACCTGCAGGTGCTGAAAAAAACTTTGGGTCCATGCGGGTTTGGGGCCCCCCCCCTTTCAAACAAGTTTTGTTTTCGATACACCAGATAAACGCCGCCCCCTTTTTATAAATGCTTCACTAAAAAAATTCCTGGAAATTTTAAAAGGGCAAAACGACCAAAAAACTCAAGGGGGAAAGTACCCCTAAATAAAGTCATCCCAAGCGAAAGCGGGAAAAAAAAAAAGCTGAAGCCCCAGGGGGAAACTTTTAGTACAAGTGGGAGGTGACGGCGCACCCCACAGCAAAATGAGGTCAGGCAGTGGCACAATAAACCATTCTGGGGGGTGGCAAAACACGAGGAAGCCACAGAGGGGGCACAATGACTGAAAGGGGAAGGTCAGGGCGGCAGCAGTATGAGGTCAGGCAGGGGGCACAATGCATTCGGGGGCGGAAAAACGTTTTAAAGGCCACAGAGTGGCACAATGATACAGTTTGGGGGTTTCACGAAAAGCAGCAGCAGGATCAGGCAGTGGAAAAAAGACATTCTGGAGGGGGCAAAACAGTTTTAGGCCACAGATTTCACAATCACACAGGGGGGGTCACGGCGGCAGAAATATTAGATCGGGCAGGGGAAAACAATGACATTCTGGGGGGCGGAAAAAACAGTTTTGGGCCACAGGGGTGGCCCCAATCAAAAAACAGTGCGGGGGTAAAGGGGCGGCAGCATTATGGGGTTCGGGCAGGGCCACAATAAATTCGGAGGGGGCAAAACAGTATTAGGCCACAGAGTGGCACAATCCACAGTGTGGAGGTCACGACAGCAGCAGCATAAAAGATCAGGCAGGGGCCCCAATAAACTTTCGAGGGGCCCAAAAAACAGGGAGGAAGCCACAAAAGGCACAATAAACTAAACAGGGGAAAGGTCAGGGGCGGCAGCGGGCATGAGCTCAGGCAGTGGCACAATGACAAGGGGTGGGGGGAAACGGCAGGATCACACCCGCAGCATGAGGTCAGAGAGTGGAAACAATGACTTTCGGAGGGGCAAAAAAAGGTGGAAGCCACAGAGGGGCAAAAGACTGAAGGGGAGGTCACGGCGGCAGCAGAAAGGGGTCGGGCCAGTGGCAAAAAGACACAGGGGTGGGGGAAAAGGGCAGGAGAAAAACAGAAACGTTAGGTCAAGGGGTGGCACAATGACTTTCTGGGGGTGGCAAAACAGGGGGAAGCCAAAAGAGTCACAAAACTAAGCGAGGTCACGGGGGCAGCAGCATAAAGGTCATCAGTGGCAAAAATGACACATGTGGAGGACATGGCGGGAGTCACAGCAGCAGAAAGAGGTCAGAGAGTGGCACAATGACATTCTGGAGGTAAAAAAACGGGAAGGAAGCCACAGAGTGGCACAATGACTGAGAAGGGGGAGGTCACGGCAGCAGCACATGAGGTCGGGGCATGGAAACAATGACACGGGTTTTTGGAGGACAGGGCAGGAGCCCACAGCACAGCATGAGGTCAGAGAGGGGCACAATGAAAATCGGGAGGGGGAAAAACCCCGGAGGAACCCCACAGAGTGGCCCCAATGACGAGACGGGGGCCCACGGCGCAACGAAATGGACAGGCAGGGGCAAATGACACAGTTGGAGGAAAAGGCAGCAGCCCCCGCAGCAGCATGGGGTTTCAACAGGGGCACCAATGACCCCATGTGGATGCCCGGGGGGCAACAAAAACAGCACAGCATATGAGGCCCCATAGAGTGGCACAATGACAGAGTTAAAGGTGGGGGGCCAAAAACCAAACCCCCGGAAAAGATGGGGGGTAGGCAGGTGGGAGAAACTGTCAGCGGGTTTGTGGCATCAGGGGGTGGCGGAAATCAGAAAGTGGCCCTGAGGAGGTATTTAAAACCCCCGACTGACGCCAAAGGGAAAAGGGTGTGGAAATCCTGTCCCGATCCACCCCTAAATTTCATCTTGACAAAGGTCGGGTCTTTTCCACATTTCCCACTGGAAAAGGGGGGTTCCCCTTTGGGGGTTTAACGACGCCCCCGCCGCACTAACACCCGTTTTCTGAGCCAAAACTACGGGCCCGGGGCAGGACAGCTTCTCCACTGCAAACCGGCAAGTTGGGGCCACACATCCATTTTGGCTGCCCAGTACCCCAGCGGATCTCAAAACTGGGGTGGCAGATTGCTGTCCAAGTAGGCCACAAACCTTTTGGGGTTCAGGACTGCCCCAAAGTCCTGCCTGCGGGCTGCGCGGGCGACGCCCTCCTCACTAGGCAGTTGAAAAGGGCTGCTCACAGGGGACTCAGACTTAGGTTACTACTGATGGATTTTGGAAACTGAACCTACCCCCCCCCCTTCCCCCCACACCGGGGCAGTAGTACGTAAAGCGCGAGGAACCCCCCGGTCAGACCTGTCAGAGGAGGGACATGCCGCACATAGGCAGGGGCCCCAACTGATTACGGGGGATTTCCCTATATTATTTGAGTTTGCCCCCTCCAATAGCTGGAAAAAGGCTCCCTTTTGGGACCCGGAAGCGGGGGTCCAATAGGGGGGAAAGACCCAGAAGTCATCCCTCTGCCGGATGTAAAAAAATTCGGCGGGCCACTACCCGGGCAAATAAGCACTGCGGGCCATCTGCCCAAGTGCTCCGGGGGGTTTCCCCCCTTCCATTTTCCACTGTAAATCCCAAAGGGGTTTCCCATGGGGGTCATTTTCCTGGGTCTTCCTCATCTCTATCCCCTCCCCCCAGCGTTTCCTGCTCCCCTCTCTTGTCACCTGGGTAAAAAATCCCTCATTTAAACCAAAACAATGCTTTTTGTCCTCCTCCTCCCCCCCAAATTTTCAGCCCCCCCACCAAAACCCTTTGGCCCACAAAGGGAAAGTCGCCACGTCTCCAGTCCCCGCCCAGACAGATTTTTAAACCCATCTGTTCCAGGACATGAAGCATTTGGAAGGGACTTTAATCATCCGGGAGTCCGGCACGACAAAAAATGTCGCCCCTCAAAGGGGCCTCAACAAACGGGAAGGGGTAAAGCAAGGGGGGCTGCCCCTGGGGGTGACATCAAAGTTACAACCAGGGGAGTACTTTTTGTCTGCCTGGATCATCAAAAAAACGTTTTAATTTGGGCCCTTTTTTCTGTTTAAAACCGTCCCGTCCAAAATGTGCAAAGGGTGAAATTCCCCCGCAGGTGGAAAAAATCCCCAAAACAAAAGTTTGTTGGGGGGGCCGTTCTGCCGCTGCAACTCCCATGGAGGGGTTTCCCCGGCTTTGTACGAATGGAAAAAAGTGCATGCACAGGGTTCCTTTAACCCCATTTTCAGAATGTTCTGAAGATCGGTGGAAGACTTTAAAAAACCTTTTTACACCAGAAATTTAAAACGTGGCCATCGGGGGCATGGGCCCTTCCCCCCCTCGGGGCAGCGGGGGACACCATGGTTTTTTCCCCATTTTTCCGCACCATGGTTCCATTTGCAAATTGGCGCCCGGGGAAAGGCCCCACATCGATTTCTTGCTGCATGACCGGGGCAATTTTCCCCCCCTGTGGACCCTTTGTTCGCCGAGGCAAGCCAGGTGTAGAACTGCGTTTACACCGCTGTGCCCTACAAAATTTGGGGGAAGATGGAGCAGAAATTGGGGGTGAGGCTGGGGGAAAGGGGTGAAAGGGGGAGGGGGCGGACAATTTGGGGCAGGTGGGAGGGGTTGACAACGGGAGGAAAAAGCGGGGTCCCTGTCCAATTTTTGGGGGCCTTTGGGAGGAAACACATTCACCCAGTGGGGGCCCTAATGGACCTTGGGACTGGGCCTGACCCGGGATTTTACAGCTCCCCGACTCCGCGCTGCCCCCACACCTTGGGGAAAAAAACCGATAACTCAAGGGCTGACCCCCCTTCCCGTTCTACATAATTTTTGAATTCTGGTACGCCCCTTTTTTGGGAAAAAAAATTAAAGGCTTGGAACTCCCCCATCCGGGTCGGCAAAAAGCCATTTGTTTCTCGAATTGGGGCTGAGTCCCCAATTTTTTAAAAGGGGGGGAAGCAATACCAACAACTTGACAGGAGCCCCGGTCAGCTTTCTGGGACCCAAGGGGGTTGGACGCATACTGTTTCCCCTTTGCAATCGGGCCACCCCGAACGACTGCGGCCAAAAAGTAGCGAGGAGGGAGGGGCATCTGGACCACAGAAAAAAGTCCCAAAAGAAACACCCCCTTCCGCAGAGGTGGGGAGCCCTTTACCCGGCTGCAATGGCAAAGCGAGCCCCTGGGGGGCAGGGTGCCCCTGTTGCTGCGGGGGAGGAAGGATACCACACGAGGCCCCGTTTATCTCCCAGGGCCAAACCCGATGGTGACGCTGCATTTTTTTTGATGCAGGGCCGGGGCTCCCTGGCCCCGCTCACTTTCGCCCCCAGATTCTACATATACCCCAATTTGGCCCCTCCCGGGGTCTTACAAAAACTGCCACACCCCCGAGTATCGGATTTTTCCCGCCAATGCCCCGCACTGAGTGACTATGCCCCCCCCCGCTGGGGCCCTCGCTTTAGCCCCCGTTCCCCTACTTTCTTGGGGCCTGCAAAAAAGGAAATTTTTTTTAAACCCCCTGGGCCCCCTTTGGGTCCCCAAACCCACAAATGCTGCTAACCGCTGACCCCCACGGCCCCCCAAAGCCCCACTTGCTGGGTGCGCCTTTTTGCCTGACCCCGCAAAACGGGCCCCCCTCTTCCCCCCTGACATGATTAAGCCCTTGCCTCACCCCGGGTCCCCCAAAAGGGGGGTTTGGGAAAATCATCCTCTATTTTGTTTCATTGTCACTGCGTCCTCATCACCGGGCTTGGGAAGCCGAGTTGACCTCTCACAACATGAAACCCCCCCGCCACCTCCACCTCAAACTTTGCCGCCCTGAAAAGCAGGGGGTATTGGCCCCATTTCTCGCTGCCAAGTAGCTGCTACTGCCCTCCTCAAATTTTCACCCCCGCTATATAGTGGCGCTGACCCCGACCCCCTAGAAAACTCTTTGGGTGAGGGAAACCCATTTACAGAGGCGGGGTGAGGACAGGTGAGGGCCCCCTGACCCCTCCCGGGGCCATGCCCAACTAATGGTTTGTCTGAGGTTCCCCCCGACTCTTGGCTGGGTTGTCAATGTCTCTGGGGGAAGAGGATGACCTATCAACCAATCAAAACCCTTGGGGTTGCTGAACAAAAAATGCCGTAGATGACAGCGGCATTTGTGGCCTCACCGAGTGACCCTGCTGCGACGTCCCTTTCTGTGCTCCCCGGGGGCCTGTCCAGAATGTTTGTGCCACGCCATTTCGAAGGAAAGGGGCCTGCCACCTCTTGTCTACATACTGTTTGTTCAAAATGTACAACACTGTTTGATGATGATATCTGAAAAATGATAAAAAAACCCTGTTTTTGACTCCAATTGAACCCAGTAACAAGCTTGGATATAAATTGCGCTCCAAAAAAGGCCGGGAAAAAATTTTACTTGTATGTCCGTTTAAAAACACTGTGTGTTTTACTAAATGAAAACAAAAACAGGTTTAAATTAACCTTCGAAGAATTAGGCACAGGAAAAATTATATTTTGGCTTAAAAAAGACGGAAATTTTTGTCAGCACACCAGCAAAACAACGTTTTAATTAACCCCGGAGAAATTTGGGGCCCCAAAAAAATTGACCGCACAAAATAGTAGCTTTGTACGTGTTACAATTGCGTGTTTTCTACCCACACAACAAGAGATACAGTTGTTTTAACCCTTTGCTTGTGAATTACTACAGGAAAAATTAAAATATTTGGCGTTTGAAAAAGCGGTTTTATTTTTTGCAGCACACCAGCAAAACACCTTAATTAACCCCTTTTTTAATTTTGCGCAAAAGAATTGAGCCCCCCCCAAAAAAATAAGGGGGTTTTTGAATTTAAAAACGCGTTTTTTTAAAAATAATACAACAGAACTGGTTTAGACCCCCTTTGGATATGAATGTATATGCACTGCAGTGGACCACACGGATTTCAGATCCAATCCCCCAAAAAAATTAGAAAAAGAACATTAAGAAACAGTCCTAACAAGCTGGGACACCCCACAAAAATCGCTATATAAAAAAAATTTTTCAGAAGACTATCACCCGGGGAGCACCTTCCCCTGAGAGCACAGTGAGGGAGTGGAGCTCCGCGTCGCGCCCGGGGACTTAATAGTGCGGTGACGTCACAGAACCCCCGGTCTCTGTTTGGTTTCATCCTGCACATGCATGCAGGCTATGCCCTTCTTCCCCCCCAGAGTGTTTGCCCCATTTCGCCATGTGCCGCAGCCTTTTATAAATCAAAAGCACACTTAGTCCCCCGAAGTACCCCAAATTTCGATTTTCGTTCCGAACCGAAGTTTCCCCTGAAATTCAAACGAATTCCATTGGGTTAATCAATTCGCCCATCTCAAATTGCACACATCTCTATTCCACTAGACATTCAAAAACTTTTAATCACAAAATCCCAAATGTCACCACAACTTATAAATGCACGTGCAGACACAAAGCACAAAAAAAAAGCCGCCTTTGCACAAAGCCCATGTGCTAAGAAAAAACAGTAAACCTCAAATTGCGCAAAAAAACCCAACATACATTCCTTTCCAGGACATAGGGCTCTGACCCCAAATACACCATCACATCACTTTCCCCATCCTGACCTTTTTTCACTTCAAAAAACTGCACCAGACCCAACACCCAGCAAGCTCAGTATAAAATCCCTTTTCAACCCAAATATGCCAAAAGTTACCAGATCCTGATAACCAGATGCACAGACGACAGTTACTATACAATTGACATTAAGCAATCTTTTAATGCAGAATTCCTATGCACGTTATTCCACACCCAGACATCACAAAAAATAGAAAAAACTACTAAACCAGCTATTCCTTGTCCAAGAAAACAAACAGACATGTTATACTTTGCAAAATACATGGTTCGCCATGAAATTACTACGACTGGCCTGGCAAAGTTTAATGACCAGCCTGAGAAGTACAGAGACTGAAAATGTGCTTTCAAAACATTAGGCCCTTGCATTACCGGTACCCAAAGAGCTAAACGCGGCAGGTGCTCGGCAACAGTCGCAATGTGTCAAGTGACTCAGATCTATCTACATTGAAAATCCAGTGGTGGGCCTTAGTTCTGCTTGGGAAAGATTGGAACAAAGCTTTGGAAGTCCAGAGGCAATAAAAAATGCTCTGTTTAAACAGCTGTAAGGTTTTACAAAAATATCTGGCAAGGACAAGGGGAAATGACAAGAGTTAATGATCTACTTTTAGAACTACAGCTGGCCAAAATGGGTCCTTAGTTACCTGGACTCAGTTCATGAGTTAAACCCATTAGTTTCCAAGCTACCATATGGAATTCAAGAAAAGTGGACTACGATTGGGTCAAGGTACAGTAGGGAAAATCAAGTCTCATTTTCTCCTTTCTCCTACTTCTGTGAGATTCTAAAAACGTTTAAAATCAAAGAAACCCAAGCTCCCTACAATATCAAGTCATTCGGGTTCACCAGCACTAGAATCCCCTTCCACCTTTAAAACGGCAAGGTCCAGTGTCAGTGAAAAAGACTGAAATCATCCCTACACAGACATCAGCTCAGCACAAGAGCAACCAAGGGTAAAAGATCAAAAACCCCAACCGCCTGTGTCCTATTCAAAAGAAGCCCATCCCGGGAAAGGTGCATCATTTTTTAGGAAAAACCACTTCAGAATACAAAACTTTTAAAAACCCCTTAAGACCGCCCCCAATTTAGATTCGGCGGTGCGGTCGTTCTAAAGAGTCGCTCAGAAAGGGGTTTGCGGGGCCCCCGGCGACGCAATTGCGCTGGGATCGGGCTGACACACAGCCCGACCCTAGCATGTCCTCAGAAACCGGGTAGGGGCGGAAACCCCGCAACCTGGTGTTTTTTAACCCTTTTGTTGCGGGGGTCGTTACCACAGCGAAATCAAAAGGGGTTTCCCCTGCTCTGTCGGGGATCAACCCCGTACCCGCAGAGCGGGGGAAGGCGCACAGTCACTCGGGGACCTAAGTGGCTCCAGAGTGTCTGTGAAACAAGCCAGTGACTAGGATGCCTTTGTGCTCCAATCACTTGCCTGTGTCAGACGAAAACAGATTATAATTATTAGCATTAATAAATAGCAAACTTTAAAATGAAAAAAAAAAAATTTTAAAAAAATGTTAAACAGTTCCCCTTTTATGGAGTAAAAAAAAAAAGAAAAAAAAAAAAAAAAAAGTAAAAAAATAAAAATAAATAAAAAAATTTTGCATTTTGTGCAAAAATTTAACCCGCACAAAAAACTACACTATTTGGTATTCACACACGTCAACCTTTAAATTTTAATCAAAAAGTTTTTAAGTTAAAATGTGAATGGTGTACAAAAAAAAAAAAAACTGCAATTATTTTGTAAATTTAAAAGGGTTTTTGTACCCTTCAGATTTTTCAGAAAGCATTTGAAAATACCCTTGTCACTTTCTTTTCAACTGACTCATAGCATAAGTCCCTGCTTGTACAGCCCTTGCCATGCGGCTTTCAGATGCTAATTAATCAATTAGCTTCTCAAACTACAACGGGATTCTTATCTGTCCCCAAAACAAAAGCCTAATTACAGTTCTGTTTATTTTACATAAATCAGCTTTTTTACTGTGAGCAGCACAGGACATGCAAGCCCTGGTGATGACATCACCACTTTTTACTCATTGAACAAACAGCAGGGGAAAAATTTGTTTACAGGCTTTTACTGAGGGAAGAAAAGCCAGGGAGTAAAAAATTTATTTTTATTCCTTGGGGAAAACAGAAAAACAAGCAATATATTTGGAAAATGTCTTTATTTTGTGTTCCCTCAATTTGAAAGCTATTCTTTGTACGAGAAAACCCCCTTTAAACTTTTCCCCCAAGAAGTAAAACTTGTCTCAAAAAAAACGAGGCCCATAAACTGCATCATTGAAAAAAAAAAAAAAAAGTACAACTGTTGAAAGAAGGGAGGCAAAAACTAAAAAAATGTTCGGTCTTTAAATACTTTTTCAGGCTTTCGACTTAAGGGGTTAAATAAATTGGGAGTATGTTTCAGCTGCCGGCTTCTACTGAAAATTGTGTTAAATACTGTAAAGCTGCTATCAAGTGCATAGAGTGTGGTGGGGAGGAGCATGTGCAGGCAATTCGACCATCTCGACCCAATCCTACTGTCTACACATTACTCTTCCACACCTCGGCATGACAGGGAGATTACAGATCACACAGAAAATCTTATTACTGTATCTTCTTCATGCACAGAATCTGTGGAGATGACCTTTTTGAAAAATCATGTGCAAAGTAGTCAATAATTATACCCCAGGGAAGCCGAAAAAAAAATCTGAAGGGGTACACCTCTTTTGGAACCAAGCAAACCCATTACACAAATGATAACTTTTTTGATCTATTAAACCTTAAAAAGGGGATCCCCTCCTTTCACCCCGGGGGAAATTGTAGTGTATTACAGAGGTTTCTTGAAAAAAGAGCTAGTGGACTTCTTGTAGCTTCTCTCAATGGTGATCTTGAGATATCTTTACCCACATTTGTTGGTGCACCCGAACCTTAACAAAGAGGAGATCCCCACGTCAAGGTTTCCTTTATCACTCTCATCTGAGGTCTATATCCAATAAAATATGTAAACCCTCGACAAGAGTGCAGTGATGCATTTGTTTGGCAACTGCCCCTCTACTGCTATAGCAGTCTATGGACTTAAAGGGAATCTGTAGTGAACTAGCCCACTACTGCCGCCAGAGTTCAAGCTAATCATTGTAGCCTCGGCTCGTTTTTGATTCCTTTCACATTGGCGGCTTTCTCTTTCTCCTTCCTCCCATAGAGGAACATGGGGAGAGTCTCTTTCCAATTGTTTTAGAGAACCAAGCCCTTTTTTTTCTTAACCAATCCTTTCTTTTCTTATTTATTTAAAAATTTATTCTACTGCTTAAAAAGGGTATTTTCCTTCCAAACAACCCCCATTCCTCCAAACCATTCCCCCCCCCCCCAAAAAATTTGGAATACATTTAAATGCTCGTTTTCCCCCCATTTTTTTTAAACCAATTCCCGAGGCCGCCGGGTTTCGGCGAGAAAACGCTCGTTAGTGATTTTATGCACTTTTTTTTTTTTAGTTTTCACCTTTTTTATGAGTTTTTATCTGATTAAAAACCTTTATTTTTAATACAATTTCGCCCCTTTAAGGGTTTTAAAAAGAGAAAGGGCCCGGGGGTGTTTTTTTCTTCTACTTCCCTGTTTACCCCCGCTGCCGCATCTTTTTGGCTTTGGAGAGGGTTAACGGGGGCTCTGCTGACCTAATTGAGTCCTGAAAAGCTTATGAGAGTTGTGCCCTAAATTTTCGCAACAACTGTATCAGGTGACCTGTACCTTATTACTGTACCTCACTAATCATATAAAACGGAATATTTTCACATAAGGAGCGCCCCTTTAGTTTTTTTGTTTTTTTCTACTTACCGAACTGAAGAATAAGCCTCACATTACTGTACATAATTCGGATAAAGGAGGATCTATAGTGGTTTTAGACAGTGGTCTTTATGTCAATGACATTAACATCATGTTACATGATAGCTCAGTGTATCACAAACTTAACGGGACCCAAAAAAGAATTTTCAGAACAATTTCCAAATTTTTATGAAGGAACAACCTGGGATTTTTTGTGATAAAAAAAGGGGTAGAGGATGAAGCTCCCATTACGCCTATTTTTCCAAAAGTGCATAAAGAAATATTTCCACCACCGCTTAGACCCATAATCTCAGGAATCGGTTCTATTTTTGAACACCTAGGAATATGGCAGATAATTTTTACAATGCTGGGATAAGGGGTCCCATTCATCAGGCTCCAGAATGTTTTAAGAGCCATGAAAAAATTCCATGGGTTTCCAACATACCAAGGTGTCATGTGAAAATTGTCACCTTTTTCACCCCTCATTCCCTTTAAGGGGGGGGTACGAATTGCGGTTAAAGAACAGTTAGATAAGTACACTTCATATAATCCAATGCTGAAGGAATACATTTTCTGTATTTCTTTTTGTTGCTAACAATCAGGGTTTTCCAATG
>JAODAL010080518.1:0-12217 GCA_025379985.1 Phyllomedusa bahiana | reverse complement strand
GGTTTTCCCCCGGGGATTTTGTTGTCGGGGAAACCCGGGGAGGAAGGGGGGTTTTAGGATACTTTTGGGTTCTTTTGTCCTTTGTACCCCCTTAAAAAGGGGGCGGCGGGGGGGGGGTTTGGTTTATATCCCGGGCGTTGCTTTTTGGGGGCTCCCCGCCGGGGGATCCCTCTTTTGCGCCTGTTGATTTCCTCTTCCGGTTTCGGCTTTTGCTGCGGGGCATCCCCCTTCTTTTGCCCTTGGGGGCCCCGGGGTTTTTTTGGTTTAACCGGGGGGGGTTTTTGTGGGAGCCCCACGGGGGGGTAAACCAATCCTAAACCCTCCCCCTTTACTCGCCCTTTTCGGGATGCCCATTGCGCTTAAATTTCCTCCCCCCCCGGCCGGGCCCGGGCCGCCCGGGCGGGAATTAGGCCGCGGGGTTTTTTCCTGTGCCCTCTGCGCTGCTGCGGCAAACTCCCAAGGGCCCCTTTGGCGTTTGGCCCAAGGAGTTTTTCCTTCCCTCCGGGCCCCTGGTTTTTGTTTTCAGATGGAGGCAAAAAGGGGGTTTTAGGGTGGGCCTTTTTTTTAACCAAAACAGAGTTCCCAGGAGCTCTTCTCACACACGCCCTATTCCATCAAAGGCCCCAGGCCACCCCCCTTATTTTACTGCTTCAAAACCCAAAAAAGTTTAGGGGAAACTGTTTTTTTGCCCTCCCCCAAAATATTCTTTCACTGGATATTAGCTTTAAAAACCCTCTAAAACCTTCTATGTAAATAAATCCCATATATCAGGGATCTTTTTTTAAAAACAATGAACTATTTTAAAATTTATTAATATTTCCCTAGAGTTTTCTTGTTTTTTTTACTAAAGGCCTTTACTCTCTGGGGACAAAAATTAACATGCAAAAAAGGGAAAAAAGACCACCCCTTATCATGAAATTATGACATTAAACCTTTTTAGAAATTCAAAAAACAGGTTAGTCGAAAATGCGCAATAGACATCACAAAAAGGAAACATGAAACAAAAAACACATTCCCCGGGACCCATCACATCCCCCAATTTCAGGGGGTTTTCACTTTCCACTGAGGGGGAAAAAACCCCACTGGTTTCCCCTTTAAAACACAAAGGGAAAATTTTTCTTTTTTTTAACTTTTTATAAATTGGAGCTCCAAAAAAAAAGGGTTTTTCCAATAAGGAATGCACAGTTGTGTTACTTTTGGGAACACTTTTGAACAAAAATTTCCAATTTTTTCCCAAAAAAAACCTTTAGTAGAACTCCCAAAATTTTAACACTGGGGGGTTTTAAACTTTTTCTGTCCCCCAGGGTTTTAAATTTCAAAAAGGTGATTAGCGGCTGATGGTTTCTATTAGATATCATTGAATCACTAAAAAATCTTTATTTTTTTCCCCACTCCTGCAAATAAAAAAAAAAATTTTTTAAATCACCCCCCCCCCCCCCGGGACAATTCAACTTTTTTGGGGGAAGGGAAAAAACAAACATTGGGCAAAAGGCGCCCATAAAAAAAACCCATGACAAAAAAAACTTTTTCAAAAAAAAAATTTGTGAAAAAGAAAGGGTATCAAAAATGAGCTCAGTAAAATAACCACGGGGGTTTTAAATTTTTAACAAAAACCCAAAATTTAAGAAAATCCTTTTACCCAACAAACTATAGGTCATTTTTTAAACCCCAGAAAAGACAAAATTTTAAAAATAAATTTTACAATTTTTTCTTACACAAGTAATTCTCTTTTTTCATACATGCCCTATAGACCTTTTTCCCTTTAATTTTACCTGTAAAAAAAAAAAACCACGTCAATTACACACAAACAACTTTTTCCTTCAATAAAGCCCAAATTTAAACCCAATTATCAGGGAATTTGCCGGGAAGGAAAAAAAATTTTTCCAGTCATAACCCAATTTTTCCCCCCCTTATTTTAAAATTTATAAACTCAGTCCATTCACAATTTGGGGGGCCTCTAAATTTTTCCAATGTAAAAATATTTTTCCCTACAAGTACAATATCCTTGCTGTGTAATGAGCTGAAAACTGTTCTTACCCTACTAAACCAAAAAACAAGAATTTTACCCCAATCCCTCAAGGTTTATACACTCCCGGGAACATTTATGGGTTTACATCAATTTTGTATCCCTTTTCCTTTAAACTTTCCCCTTTAGAAGTCCCTATTTTCAGAGACCCGGACAAAAACCATAAAACAAATGGCGCAAAATTCAAAAACTAACTTTTTCCCCTTTGGGGCTCAAACCCCTCTTGCAACACAGAATTTAACCCGTCTAAAAAGTAACTCCAAAACCGCGGACATCAGACTCTACACATTAATTTAGATAAAAGCTTTCAACTGTTTAAACTTTTACACAAAAAAAAACCACTTCTAAAAATGTTTTCCGCTGCATGGTTTCTCTAGAAAAAAATGAAAGATAAAGAACCGGGGGCCCTTAGCTTTTAAAGGGGGTTTTATTTAAGGTTTGCTATTTTCCAAAAAACCAAAACTGTTTAAAAGGTATTTGTCCTATTATTTTTAAACACCTCTTAATTTCTTTCTCACTTGTTTTTCCAAATACTACATCACTTACTTTTTTTTTCTCCCCGCCTGTTTTTTTTTTCAAAAAAACTAAATATGTTTTTCTTTGTGTTATCTATAAGAAAGAAACCCAAAATCCAACTTTTTAAAGGAAATTTAAATTGTATAGCATTAAATTTCCCTTTTCCTTTTCCCCTTTTTGGGGCAATGCGTGCCCCCACATCTTTTGGGTTTTCAGCATCTTTTTATACACTTATCCCCTGATTCACTCAATGCAATACATTGCAGCCACTTTTTGGGCCCCCAAAACACAATGGGGACCCCTTGCCCCCCGGGGGCCTGAAATATCAACAGATACTTTAAAAAAACCCTCTTTCTTTTTTAAAGAAGACATTTTTACAAAAATTTCACCCTATATTCCGGATTTTTGGGAAAGGGGGGTTAAAAATTCCCAAAACTTTTGGGAAAATTTTGTTTAAATTTTGATTTTTAAGGTAAAGGAGGTCGATTTCAACCCCCCTTAATCAGAAAAACCTTTTGCATTTTTTTTTTCCCCAATTTTCCCGGGATTATGGGAAATTTTGCTAAAATTTTTTTTTTAAGGTCAGGAGGCCCGCTTTTTCAACACTCCCCTTTAATCAAAAAAACCCTTCTGCCATGTGTTTTTCACCTTTTTCCGGATTATGGGAAATTTTTGAAAAAATTTCTGTTTTTTAAGGCCCGGAGGTCGCGGAAACACTCCCTTAAAGAAAAAAAACCTTTTTCCATGTGTTTTTTTCACTTTTTTCCCCCGGAAAAATAAATTTTTGCAAAAATTTTGTTTTTTAAGGGGTCAGGGGGGTCGCATCAACACCCCCTTAATCGGGAAAAACCCTTTTTCCAGGGTTTTTTTCCCACCATTTTCCCGGGATTATCAATTTTTGCAAAAATTCTGTTTTTTAAGGCGGAGGTTTCTAAACAACATCCTCTAAAAAGAAAAAATCTTCTGCCGTATGTTTAAAAACTTCTGGTCCCCAAAATGTTTTCCCAACCTTTGTGGGGGCCCTTATAGGGCTTTAAAAAAAGGGGCCAACCTCCAATGCTTTATTTATTTTTATTAAAATGAGAAATTTTCAATGATTACAAAAACTAAAAAGAATTTAGGGGGGGTGTTGTTTTTACTTTTTCAAAATTTAAAAATTTTTAAAGGCGGGGGAAACCAAAATATTGGTTTAAAAGGGCAAAGCCCCACATAAAAAGGATTAAAAATATTTTAACATCACCTATATTTTGGGTAAAAAAACTTATCAGGCTCTTATGGCTTCTTTCTATCGGCCTCATTGGAAACCCGGGCCCCGCGAAATAAAAGAAAAAATCCTGAAATCGACCCCCTTTAAAAGGGTGCCCCCAAAAGCAGGTCCAAGCTTCCCGGGCATCTTTTCACATAATTTTATCAAAACAGCTGGGAAAAGGGGGCCAGCAAAAAGATAGAACCAAACCGGGGATCCACACTGCGGGGGTTTGGACCCGCCCTCTAAAAAACCCACGGGTTAAAAGCTACTTCTAACCTGCAGGAAACTTTTCTCAGCTTATATCTTACTTAAAACCCAAATTTCCCTGTGAAACCCAAAGGTTACGAAAGCTGAAAGATAATTTAACTTTTCCGTTTTAAGGGCCTCCCTCCTTCGAATGGCCATTTTTAAAAGGGGTTTTCCGGGGCACTGGAAAAATCCATCTTAAATGTTTTCCCCCGGGGTTTTCCCATGAAACCCCTCAAAAACATACGTGGGTAGAAAATTTGTTTACCCCAGCCGGGAGCTATGTGGTTTACTCGTAAAAACCCCCCCCACAAAAACAAAGTCATTTAAAAAGATCCTGATAACAAACTTTGGTCCAATATACGGGGTTTTCTCACAAACATTTACCAAGGTTTAAAAAAAATTTTACAGTTTAAAAAGGACTACAATTATCCTCTATAATTCTTAAAGTGATACTGACAAAAAAATTTCCGGATGGTCAATAAATCTCCCTTTCATACAAAACATTCGTGGCGTGGCGGTAGGAAAAAGGAGGGGAAAACTGCCCGGGTTAACCATAAAGAACAGATTTGTGAAAGCTGTTCGTTACTGAGATTCCCCAGGGCACCGACCCAGCGAGGGCAAAGGCCCGACGGTCCGGACAAACCCCAAAAATGTGCTGCTTGCGTGTTGTCGCGCACTGGGGAAAGGGGACAGAAAAGAGCAGGGGATCCTTCACCTGCCTCCCTCCTATGGCTCAACCCTCCCCGGGTTCCCCTAAAACTGCTAGTCAGGCCAAAGTGACATTTCATACTGCATAAAAGGGATTATCTGCGCCACAATCATGAAGCATGTGGGGGTGGTTTTCCCGCTTTTTGCCACTTTAAATATCAGACAAATTTTATGGGGAAAGGGCCCCAAACCAAACTTTCAACGCTGCCAGTTTATGCCGAAGCAGGGTGCGAATGCGGGGAAATGTGACCTCAAGCCTTCCGGGAGAAACAGTCAAAACCCGGGGAGCACCTTTTAGAAATTTTCTGGGACAACCAGGTTCATGGGTGTGTCAAAGGGAAGGGTTTTGATTTTAAAAATACCCCTTTTCTAAGGGGGAGCAAGGAAATTTTTCCCCCCGTTTTTGCACAAAACCCAAAATTGCCTGGTGCTGGTTCAGCACCGAGCCTTTTGGGGGCGTTCCCGAAAGACGAGCTTCCACAGCCCTTTTACCGGGTGTTAATTTGAGAAGGCCCGGGTTTTTCTTGGCAAGTGTAAGACCCGTCCCAAGGGTTTGGGGGTCTGGAATTTTGCCCCTCCCAGCGTGTGGAAAGTGTTTGGCTGAAAACCCATCCCCCAGAAAGGACATCATCCACCAAAATTTACCCCGTGAGCATTCAGTGATTGTAACGCCCTTGACCGTCCCTTTCTATCCCTGTTCTGTAGTGAGATGGAAATTTTCCAGACGGAAAGGCAACATTTCCCCAAAAACGGGCCCTTTTTGGGTGGTTGGGGGGAAAAAGTTTCTTTTGCTCCCCCACCTTAAAACGAAGGCTGGCTGCTGACCTTTGGCCCCTGTACGGGGTGCAACCACACTGGTGGAAGGGGAAAGGGGTAGGCTATGTTTTTCTTTTGTGGTGGGAATTGGTTTGACAGTTTCTGGGACTGGAGATGGAGCTTGCCCATGAAGCTCCGGTACATTTGGGATAAGAGGACTTCTTTTTGGGTTTGGGTGTGGCTGAGGAAAGGGGAAAAAACAGAAAAAGTCACAGTAGTTGGAAGCCCGGACCCGTGTAGCCTTTTTTCTCCAAGTGGTCTTCAAACAGCCCCTTCATGCTTTTCATGCATGTGCCCTGTTTAAAGTTTTTGATGTTTAAAATCTTTATATTCTTTCCTCTTTCTAATGCCCTTTAAAAACAAACCCCGCTTTTGCGTCAGTTGGCAAAAAACTGAGGCTTGATTGAAAAAAGCCCGGCTTGAAAGTTCCCGGACCCCTTCCATTTGAAAAAAATAGTACCGGTGTTTTCACTGGGCACCACTGACCCCGGATTGGGAAGTAATATCAGGGGGACTTGTTCGAAATAACCCTTTTCCCTTTTTTGAGGCCGGGGCCCCCAATGCACTGCTTCATCCTCCTCCCCATGGTGGGTTGGGGCTCCCTCACTACGCTTTAACAGACCACCCCTTTTTTCCGCAAAGGGCATCATCAAACCCGGGTGACTTCCCAAATTTCCCCAAGGGCTTCAACCTCAAGCCCCGGGGGGTAAAAAAACCACGGCACTGCAAGGGATTGGGTGACTGCTCTGTATTTCTGGCGGGCAGACCAGTTTCCTTAAAACCTCTGGGGCCCTAAGCAATTGGGCATTACAGCAAACAAAAAAATCCTCTTTTTTGGGCCCCTTTCGTCTTTTGGGAAAAGCCCTTTTGGGCCCCAACCAAAATTTTGTCATCCCAAAAAGCTTTTTCAACATGGGGTTTCTGGGGGGTGTGTATATTGGGGGAAAATTTGGCCCATGTTTGCTTTAGGTTGGATGAATTTTGAAAGATGATGGGCAAATTTTGGGCCCTGACTGAGAGAAAAAAGGAGGTAAAAACCCCTGGGAAAGAAGAGTAAGTTAACCACTGAAGAACAGATTGGTTTACGCTCTTTTAGTTTCTGGGGATTCACGGGGGGGGGGGGGGAACCCACCAAGCGTGTTTGGCCTGAAGGCCTGTACGAAAAGATGTGTTTTGCTTTGTGTGTTTTTCCGGAGCACTGGAAGTAGTGCCTTGTCTCATACCTCTAGCTATATGTTTCCTTTCCCCCCCTCCCCCCTTTCTCGTTACCACCTCTAGTTTCCATTGTTCAAAAACTAAATATTAAAAAGCTAAGATTTTTGGGAAAGGAATGTTATTTCAAGAACTCTACCCCCAAAACTGCAAAAATTAACTTTTCTTTAATCAGAATAAAGGTAGGAAAAGATTCCGCCAGCAATAAAAAACTCCCTAAATATTGCTCTATACCCCCTTAACTAACTTAAGTAGCACTTTTCCTGTCTAAAATCACTGAGAAAAATTTGTTTCCTGAAAGCTTTCTTTTTCAAACAGACTAAGAGAAGTCCGTTTTATGACAGGAAAAGTGAACTGGAAAAGGCGTTTTTACACGGAAAACAAGAAACATATATAACAGGGTCATGTATTTTAAACACCAAAAGAAACCCCACAAACCCCAGCGATGCCGGGTTTTTTTTCACTCCCCCCGTGCTTGCACTGATTGGGGTGGCCCCAAAAGTGCAGGGAAACACTAAAAAAAAAACTAAAACTGGGGGGTGTCAAAAAACGAAAAAGGGCGGAAAAAAAAACTTTTCTTGAAGGGAAATGTTTCAAAAACTCGGTTCGTTCGGGTTCTAAAAAAAATCGAGAAAATTCAACTCGAACTTTTCTGGAATGTTTTTTATCAACACTTCTCAGGACCAAAAAGAGGGGGAAAGGGCCCTTTAATACAGGTTTTAATGAGGGCCCCCATTTTTTTTTTCATTTGGGGTTTTTTTCCCTGTTTTTCCCGGTCTATGCAGTCGTCATATGATCTCAAATTTGGCCCCAAACCAAACCCTGGGAAATTTCTTTTTTACTTATCATAAGAGGGAGGTCAGTTTGGGTTTTTTGGGTTTCCCAAAAAAAATGAATATTTTGGCGATGGGAAAGGGCATAAAAAAAATTTTCTGCAGAAAAGGGTTTGGTGAAGTTCTAATAGTAAAATATAATCTGTATTTATAAAAGCGCCAACATAAACCCGAAACACTTTACAATATAGAGGGTTTAAACACAGACAACCCAGGGCATTACATTATTAAAAAACTATTTAGAAATGAGACATGAGGGGTGTGGGGCCCTGGGTCGCAAAAAGCTTAAAAATCTATTAGGGTGTAGGGTAAAAAAAATGGTGACAATTTATTTGGTTTTTCATGGTCCAGCCATGTTACATAAATACGGGGTAGTATACATAAAAAGTGGTAAACCCTTCCCAAACCCAACCTTACATCTAATACAGGTAAGTGCCGGGGGGGGTGCCAAATGCAGGAAGGGGAAAAAATGTTTGACAAATTTGGAGGGATAACGTTGGGGGACCCTTGGTAGGTTTTTTAAAAAGATGAGTTTTCAGAGACATTTTAAAACTGTGGGGGTTTTGTGAGTGGGGCCTGATCCCCAGGGAGTAGTATTTTTCCAGAAAAACGGGTTTGCAATACATGTAAAATCTTGGAGACATGGTTTTTAAATTTTAATGGTGTAAAAACACTCAGATAAAACACACACTTCGTCCTCCACCCTTTCTATCCCCATATGACTCCCCAAACCCACAGGGGAGGTTTTTTAATATCTTTTTTTAAACCCAAATTAAAATCGAATCTCTAGGAGATTTTTGCATGGCCCTTAACTCCCGAAAAAGGGTTCCCCCTCGACTATCGGGAAAACCCTACCCAAAAAAAAAAACCCGGGCCCGGGATGGAAAACCCCGGGAATACTTAAATTAAAAAAACCCCACACATAGTACCCCACACCTCACAAATTTTTTTTAAATGGCATATACAAAGGACAGTTTAACTTAAACCCAAAATTTTTTAACATCAAAAACTTCTTAAACGCAAAGCCAAAGGGCAGGGCCCCGGGAGCAAGTAAAAATAATACCGCCCAATTCACTCCAAAAACGGGGTTTAAAAAAATTTTAACAAAAATTCTGGGGGAAACAGCCAAACGTAGGCAAAAGGGGAGGGCCCTTGCAAAAAAGATAAGGACCCGGGGAAAGGCAGAGACCCGAAAAAAAATGTTTTTAAAGTTTCCGCGAAAAGAAATTTTAAATTGTGTAAAGGGGAAATTTTTCTTCAACCACCCAAAGAAAAAGGGGTTTTTTGGAAAAATCAGTTCCTAATGTTTCTGAGTCAATGTCATCAATTGCCACAACTGTTAAGTAAAAATAACCACCAAACTCCAAAACCCCCATCTAAAAGGGGTAAGAGACAAGGGGTCATTTCCCCCTTTATTATTTAATTTGTCTTTGACCCTCTCATTCCCATTTAGAAACCAACCTCCTTTTGAGGGGTAAAGGTGGGTACAAAAAAAATCAAATTTTCGGCCTTTGCTGACGTTACTTATTAATATATCTAACCCGGAAAAGCACGCCAAAAATCATGGGGGATTTTTGAGCCTTGGGTCCTTGTCGGTTTTTTAAAATAAATGAAGAAAAATCGGAGGGATTGCTCCTGAGAGGGGCCCCCTAACCCCAGTTGGGCTGCGCATTACCCCTTTGCCTGGAGAGAAACATCTTTATCTCGGGTACAAATCCCCCCGAAAACCCATAGATATACAAAAAAAATTTCTTCACGTGAGGAAACAAACAAAACGCTCTTCAGGGAAAAAAATTAACTCTCTCCCCACTGGGAAGGGCAAATTTATTAAAAATGATCACATTCACTAAATTTTTATACTCATACAGTCTCTACCTATATATCTCAAGCCCAAAGAATTACGATCAAAAAACAAACTATTTAACCCCTTTCCCTATGGAATGACCGAAGACCAAAGGTGAGCCTGAGGGTGTTGACCCAAAACACCGGGCGAATGGGGGAAAAAATTTTTCCGCAAATACATAAATAGCATAACAACTTAGAGTGATCGGAGTTTGGGGCTGGTGGGTATCCGAAACTTTGCAGACCCTGAGCTTGACCAACAATTTGTAACAGGGGCGTCGCTGCCTAGTCTCCTACTTTATCCCCTATGGCTCTCTTCCCAAGACATTCCCCAAAAACCTGCTGATAATGACGCCTGGCGTTGCCTGGAAACAAAACGCGAAAATATTGAAACTTAACGCACAGCAATCATTACTCCTACTGCTATTACACAACCCAAATTTTCCATGGAGGAAAACTCCCCTCAAAGATTCCAACTCTGGCATGATTAGGGTGTACGAAAAGTTGTGGATTTTGTAGAAAAAAAGCCCCTAGGAAAATTTACTCTTCAATGAAGCACAAGTAAATTTCCGGTCCTGGCCCACATCCCTTTCACTATCTCCAGGCATGCAGCTTATGTGCGAGAGGTGGTGGGGAGTTTGGGGGAGACGGGGACTGGAATGACCCCTTCCTAAGAATCACAGAGGCAACACAATGCACAAAGGGATTAAAAGTAGATTCTATAACCTGACCCGAACCCCACGGGATTATTCCAAATCGCAGGGGGGGAGGGCATTTTGGGTTGGCAGGTTGCGGTCTCTAACTTTCCAGTCCCTGCTGGTTTCCCTCTTTCCAGGCAGCAAAACTATTGCCCTCCATGATGTATTGGAAGATGGGTTTTAAAATCACACATAGATCCTATGTTCTCCCCACATCGAGGGGATCTGATGGAACTTCTGAAAATCACGCTTGCCTAAAATGCAACTCCCCACATGCGGACTTATTGCACTGTCCAAGCTTTTTGGTCAGATGTCCGATCAGTTACCCTCAGAAAGCAGCGGCGCGGAAGGCAATCCCTCAATGCTGGATACAGCCCCACCCACCTACTTTAAAAATATTCTTGGAAAAGCTATCACACATTTTCCGCATGGATTGGGTAGAAAACAATGACGCAAAAGGAGCAGAGGGCACAGCAATTTTTTCAGATGTGTACAAATTTCATCAAACTCCTCCCCACACATATCCAGACGAAAATAAAAGACTGCTTCAAACTCACAACATGGTACCTAAGGCACAATCCGATTAACTAAATGCCAAAAAATTGGGGTAGGGTAATACAGATGGTGACTCCCTTGGGCTGCCCGGGGATGCCTGACCACAGGCGGACTGCTCCCCTTCCCTGTATGCGTCTCTCCCCCCCCCCTCCACGCTCTTCTCTCCCCCTCCACCCCCCCCCCATTCCTCCTTCTTGTTATATGTTTTAGATACTGGTATGCTTTTGTTGATTGTCAAAATATATAACAACTTGAAAATACAAAAATGAATCCCAGTTAGCAGGAGGCAACTCCTTATAGAGGAATGGGAACAGTATCATATATGGGAGACATATGTGAGTAGAATGTGCATGATACACCCACTTCTCTCTCTGTGTATAAGTTTTAAAGTGAATGCTTTATCTTTGTTCCCCATCAAACAGACAAAAAAACCGACTAGATGGAAGTGGATCCTCAGAGGCAGGAGGTAATATCCGACACAGGTTAAGAACAAGCTTGTGTCGGAGAGAACCATGGAGGCAGAGTGCTCGTGACGAGCTTGGCTTCTCTTTAGCTTAGAAGGTTTTTAAAAAGAGAGTGATACCCCTGCGGCAGGGTAACTATGCCTAAAAACTTGACTATACAGGGCCGAATCCTTAAAAAAAGGAGCACGACTCACGAAGACTAAGAACAGCCCCCTACTTGGGAGACATATAAGAACAAACCTAGGGGATACACCCAACTAAGAGACTCCCGCTTTTGGGGAAACACGCTAGCCTTTTAGATTTAAAAAAATGCCCGGTTCCATGTTCTACTTAATATAGCAGAATGTTACGATGCATGACTACAGAGATTAGGTCTTCGCTCAAGTTTATGTCTCCAAGATTACTACAAATCTGTTATATCCTCTTTCTTTTCTTCTACTCCCAAAGAATGTTCTTGATGACATGTCTATTTACATTGTACTTTATGGTGCAGAGTAAATCTGCTCCTGATGTCTTGTATATGTAAATTTTGCTTTGCAATTGAATCTTGACGCTCCGACTCATGACGTACTGGACACGGCTGGAAGTCTTATGAAAGACAAATGACAGACTCTATATCTCTGTTCCGTTTATATTCTTGAGGACGTTGTACATTTATTATACTCACCTCAACATCTACCTTTTCCCTCCCTCCTTCACTTCCCTCCCCCCTTCCGACCTTGTCTTTTGTTGGTCCCCCATGTTGGGGGTGATGTTTGTACTCACTTTAAAAAAGGTAATAAAAATACTTATATTTTTAACCTTTATTCCCCCTAGGGTGCTTGCATAAACAATGGATGGAGATGACATGAGGGAGGTATCATGAACTTAGGGCAGAGATGTATGAGGGTGGAGGGGGCGGTTAAAGATGGGAGATTACTGGGGAGTATCAGGAGATTAGGGGGGAGATGTTGGGGAGGTTTTGGATGGAGATTACATGAGGGGGGGGATCAGGGATTAGGGGAGGAAAGTATGGGGGGAGGTTATGGATGGAGTTTTCATGAGGGAGG
>JAODAL010080517.1:0-12217 GCA_025379985.1 Phyllomedusa bahiana | reverse complement strand
ACCCCCATTTTTTTAAATCTGTGGGTCAACAGGAAAATGGTCTACTGCGGTCCAGGACAGATATAGTCAATGCCCCAGTTCAATAAAATGGGGGTTGAAAGACCCCTTTTTTTTCGGCACTTTGTAAATCTGGGGGTATGCGGGTTTGGGGCTCATGCTGGGGGCCCAGGACAGGTATAGTCAATGTCCATTCAACTAAAATGGGGGTTTGAAAGACTCCTTTATCCGGCATTTTTGAAAATCTGGGGGTCATGCAGGTTTGGGGCTCATGCTTTTGGCCCAGGACAGGGATAGTCTATGTCCAGTGAAACTAAAATGGTGGTTGAAAGACTCCTTTTTCCGGGCACTTTTTAATCTGGGGGTCATGCAGGTTCAGGGCTCATGCTGTGGCCCAGGACATGGATAATCAATGTCCAGTTCAAGTAAAATGATTAGAGATGGGCGACTTTGCCGAATTTTCCAACAAAATTTGTTTTGGTCCGAATTACTTCGGGATGAATCGCATTAAAAAACACCTATTTCCAGGCTGCAAAGAGCCTGCAGGGTGCTGTAGAACATTGTGCCATGCTTAAATATGCAGAGGGAGCTTGGTTTGGTCTTCACACAGTGTTGTGTTTTAGTATGACACGCACATGGCTGCCGCCGCTCTTAGCATCGCTTCACTATAAAATTCCCTGGGCACTTAAGAGGGCAAAACTGACCAAAATACTGAAGGGGGAATGTAGCCTGATAAAGTCACGGCAGCGAAAGCTGGAAAAAAACAAGCTAAGAGCTCAGGTGGCAACATCAGTGACAGAGTGTGGAGGTGACGGCGGTAGCCACAGCAGCATGAGGTCAGAGAGTGGCACAATGACATTCTGGAGGTGGCAAAAACAGGAGTAGGCCACAGAGTGGCACAATGACAGTGTGGAGGTCACGGCAGCAGCAGCATGAGGTCATACAGTGGCACAACGACATTCTGGAGGTGGCAAAAACAGGAGTAGGCCACAGAGTGGCACAATGACAGAGAGTGGAGGTGACGGCGGCAGGAGCAACAGCATGAGGTCAGAGAGTGGCACAATGACACAGTGTAGAGGTCAGACAGTGGCACAATGACATTCTGGAGGTGGCAAAAACTGGAGTAGGCCCAGAGTGGGCAAAATGACACAGTGTGGAGGTCACGACAGCAGAAGATGAGTCAGACAGTGGCATAAAGACATCTGGGGTGGCAAAAAACAGGAGTAGGCCCCCAGAGTGGCACAATGACACAGTGTGGAGGTCACGGCAGCAGCAGCATGAGGTCAGACAGTGGCACAATGACATTCTGGAGGTGGCAAAAACAGGAGTAGGCCACAAAGTGGCACAATGACACAGTGTGGAGGTCACGGCAGCGGCAGCATGAGGTCAGGCAGTGGCCCAATGACATTCTGGGGGTGGCAAAAACAGGAGTAGGCCCCAGAGTGGCACAATGACAGAGAGTGGAGGTGACGTTGGCAGAAGCAAAAGCATGAGGTCAGAGAGTGGCCCAATGACACAGTGTGGAGGTCACGACAGCAGCAGCATGAGGTCAGACAGTGGCCCCAATGACATTTTGGAGGGGGGCAAAAACTGGAGAAGGCCACAGAGTGGCAAAAAGACACAGTGTGGAGGTCACGGCAGCAGCAGCATGTGGTAAGACAGTGGCACAATGACATTCTGGAGGTGGCAAAAACTGGAGTAGGCCACAGAGTGGCACAATGACACAGTGTGGAGTTCACAGCAGAAGCAGCATGAGGTCAGACAGTGGCCCAATGACATTCTGGAGGTGGCAAAAACAGGAGTAGGCCACAGAGTGGCACAATGACAGAGAGTGGAGGTGACGGTGGCAGGAGCAACAGCATGAGGTCAGAGAGTGGCCCCAATGACACAGTGTGGGGGTCACGGCAAACAGCTGCATGAGGTAAGACAGTGGCACAATGACATTCTGGAGGTGGCAAAAAAATGGAGTAGGCCACAGAGTGGCACAATGACACAGTGTGGAGGTCAAGACAGCAGCATGAGGTCAGGCAGTGGCACAATGACATTCTGGAGGTGGAAGAACTGGAGTAGGCCATAGAGTGGCACAATGACACAGTGTGGAGGTTACGGTAGCAGCAGCATGAGGTCAGGCAGTGGCACAATGACATTCTGGAGGTGGCACAAACAGGAGTAGGCCACAGAGTGGCAAAATGACAGAGAGTGGAGGTGACGGCGGCAGGAGCAACAGCATGAGGTCAGAGAGTGGCACAATGACACAGTGTGGAGGGACTGCAGCAGTAACAACAGCAGCAGCAGTATGAGGTCAGAGAGTGGCACAATGACACAGTGTGGATGTCACGGCACTAGCAACAGCAGCAGCAGCATGAGGTCATAGAGTGGCGCAATGACAGAGTGTGGAGGTGGGTGGCAATACCAGTCCTGGTAAAGATGGTTGGTGGCAGATGGAGAAACTGTCAGCAGATGTATGGCATCAGGGGGTGGGCGGCATCAGAATAGTGGCTGAGGCAGGTAGTTTGAACCCAGCTCATTCCCCAAATTTTTGGTGAGGCCTCATGACTGATATAATCTGACGCCTAAGGCATTGGTGTGTGGAAATCCTGGCCGATCCACACCTGATTCATCTTGACAAAGGTCAGTCGTTCCACATTTCCCATGGACAAGCGGGTTCTCCTTTGGGTAATGATGGCCCCCGCCGCACTGAACACCCGCTCTGGTGCCACACTACTGGCCGGGCAGGACAGCTTATCCACTTCAAACTCTGCAAGTTGCGGCCATACATCCAGTTTGGCTGCCCAATAATCCAGCGGATCTTCAAACTGGGGTGGCAGAGTGCTTTCCCAAGTAGGCCCCCGACCTGTTGGTTCAGAGCTGCCTCCAGGTCCTGCGCTGCTGCTGGCGACTGCCCTCCTCAATAGGCGGGTAAAGGAAGTTTCCAAACATGACTCCAGACTTAGGTTGCTGCTGATGGAGCTGGTACTGCTCCTAACCCCCCACCTTCCCTCAGCAGCCGCGGCAGTAGTACGTGAGTGCTGAAAAACCCACTGGTCAGACCTGTCAGAGGAGAGACGATGCCGCACATAGGCAGCGGCCAACTGATACGAGGATTTCCTATAGTATTTTAGTTTGTCCTCCCTCTCAGCAGCTGGGAAAAGGTTCCCATTTTGGACCGGTAGCGAGGGTCCAATAGGGTGGAGAGCCAGAAGTCATCCCTCTGCCAGATGGTGACTATTCGGCTGTCACTAGGCAGGCAAATCGGCATGCTGCGAGCCATCTGCCCCAAGTGACTCCGAGGGGCTTCCTGCCTCCATCTCCCCTGTATACTGCCACGGTGCTTGCGGGGCATCTGCCTCGTCTCCTCATCTCCAAACTACCTCCTCCAGCTGCTCCTGCTCCTCCTCTTTTTGTCACCCCGGGTAGAAAATCCACTCATTTCACCAGATAATGCGTCTGCTCCAATGTCATCCTCCTCCATTTCAGTCCCCACCGGACTCATGTGGCCGCAAGATGTAGTTGCCACGTCTCCAGTCCCCTGCCCAGACAGATTTTTCAGCATCTGTTCCAGGACATGAAGCAGTGGAATGACGTTATTCATCCCGTAGTCCTGGCGATTGACAAATAACATGGCCTCCTCGATTGGCCTCAACAAATAGCAGGTGTCACGCATGAGTTGCCACTGGCTGACATCAAAGTTATACAAGGGAGTACTCCTGTCCACCTGGATCATCAAAAAATCGTTAATGACCTTTCTCTGTTCATACAGTCGGTCCAACATGTGCAGGCTGGAATTCTAACGGGTGGAAACATCGCATATCAGAGTGTGTTGGGGGAGGCCGTTCTGCCGCTGCAACTCGAGGAGGGTGTTCCTGGCTTTGTAGGAATGGATAAAGTGCTTTCACAGTTTCCTGGCCATTTTCAGAATGTTCTGAAGATCGGTGGAAGACTTCAGAACCTTTTCACAACCAGATTGAACACGTGCGCCGTGCAGGGCGCATGGACCATCCGTCCTCGGTGCAGCGCGGACACCATGTTCCTCCCATTGTCCGTCACCATGGTTCCGATTTGCAGTTGGCGCGGAGAAAGCCAAACATCGATTTCTTGCTGCATGACGCGGAGCAGTTCCCCCCCTGTGTGACTTTGTTCGCCGAGGCAAGCCAGGTGTAGAATTGCATAACACCACTTTTGCCCTACACATGTGGTATGATGGAGCAGTACTTGTGGAGGCTGAGATGGTGGTAGTGGTGGTGGAGGAGGAGGAGGCGGACATTGGCACAGGAGCCGCAGTTTGACAACGTGGAGGAGAAAGCGGCGTCTCCTGCCCAAGTTGTTGGTGTGCCTGGGCAGGAAGCACATTCACCCAATGGGCCGTAAAGGACATACACTGGCCCTGACTGTAGTTACAGCTCCAGACGTCCGTGCTGCCGTGCACCTTGGAACAAACCGATAAGCTCAAGGACTGGCCCACCTTCTGTTCTACATATTTATGAAGTGCTGGTACTGCCTTTTTTTGGAAAAAGAAATTACGGCTTGGAACTCTCTATCTCGGCTCGGCACAAGCCAATAGTTCTCTGAATGGTGCATAATCCACCCTTTGGAAAGGGAAGGACTGCAGTACCAACAACATGGACAGGAGCACAGTCAGCTGCTGCACCTTATGATGGTTGGACGCATACTGTTGTCTCTTTGCAATCGCCTCGCTGAACGACTGCTGACGCCCAAGAGTGAAGGAGCAGGAGCATCTGGACCGGGAGATGATGGCAAAGAGAAACAGCTCCCTTCTGCAGAGGTGGTGGAGCCTTGACTGGCTGCAGTGGTATGCGTGCCACTGGCTGCTGCTGCGGTGGCAGGATGGACCACCACATCTGAGCCACGTTTCTCCCAGGCCACCGGATGGTGACGCTGCATGTGTTGACGCAGGGCCGTGGTGCCAACGTTAGCTCCCTGGCCACGCTTCACTTTCTGCCCATAGATTCTACATATACCCATATTCGGCTCCTCTGGTGTCTTAGCAAAGAACTGCCACACCACCGAGTAGCTGATTTTACCGCCAACGCTCCGCACTGAGTGACTACTACCGCCGCTGCCTCGGTGAGCCCCTGTGCCGCTACTTTCTTGGACCTGCGAAGCAGGTTTTCTACCCCATGGCCGCTTGGCTCCTGACCTCACACTGCTGTTACCCTGCTGACTCACGGCCACACAACCCACTTGCTGGCTGCGCCGCTGCCTGACGTGCAAGCTGACGCCCCCTTCTCCTGACGATGATGAAAGCCTTGCTTCACCCGACTCCCAAGTGCGGTCGGCTACATCATCATCTATTTGGGTTTCATCATCACGGCTGTCCTCATAACCAGTCTTGGTATACAGAGGCTGACCCCTCACCACATGACCTCCCATGCCACTCTCCACATCTATACTTTGCCGCCTACTGCAAGAAGCAGGGGATATTGGCCCCATTTCTTCGCTGCCAAGTAGCTGCTGACTGCCCTCCTCAAATTGTTCATCCTCCCTAAATAGTGGCGCTGAGCCCAGACCACATAGTAGATCTCTGGCTGAGGGAACCGGATGGGACAGAGGCGGGTTGAGGACAGGTGAGGGCCGCTGACCCATTCCTGGGCCATGACAACTAAGGGTTGTGTCTGACGTTCCCACCGACTCTTGGCTGGGGTTGTCAGATGTCATCTGGGAGGAAGTGGATGACCTAGTCAACCAATCAAGAACCATTGGGTTACTGAACAACACACGGCCGCTAGATGACACCGGCAGTTGTGACCTCATCGAGTGACCCCTGCTGTGACGTCCCCTTGCTGTGCTGCGACCTGGGCCTGCTCCAGGAATGTTTGTGCCACTGCCACTCGCAGGTGAAGAGCCTGCCACCTCTCTGTCTGACATACTCTTTTTTTCTAAAATGTACAGACACTGATGAAGATATCTGTATATGATAAATACAACCTTGTATTTGACTCCAAATGAACCCAGAGTAACAAGCTTGGGTAACCCTTGGATATAATTGCGCTCCACAAATGGCCAGGAAAAATTTACATGTATGTGTTTTATAAAAACACGTGATATTTCACTGAATGTAAAAGCACAAAACACGGCTTAATTTAACCTTCGGATAAATGAAGTTATGCTGCAGGCAAAATTGCTTCTTTGGCGGTGAAAAGAAGATTTCTTTTAGTGACCACAACAGCAGAACAATGCTTAATTAACCCCTGGATGTAAATTGCGCAAAAGAATTGAGCAACCAAAAACTACCAGCTTTGTAGCGTGTTACAATGGCGTGTATTTTACGGTACACAAAAAGAGAAAAACTTATAATTAACCTTCGGTTATGAATTATGCTACAGGAAAAATGTCTTTTTTGGCAGTGAAAAAGACGGTTTCTTTTAGTGACCACAACAGCAGAACAATGCTTAATTAAGCCCTGGATGTAAATTGCTCAAAGGAATTAAGCAACCAAAAATGAAGTGGTATTTGTATTGTAAAAATGCTGTTTCTTTAAATGAATACAACAGGAACAGGCTTAGATAACCCTTGGATATTCAATGTGCTGTGAGCAGATAGAATTAAAATGTATATGCAGCTGCATTGGACGCACACTGGACTTCAATTCCAATACCCAACAAAGTCAGAATTAGAACGTTAAGAGAAGCAGTCTCTGAGACAAGCTGAGACACCCCCCAAAAATCGCTGTATAAAATGAGTTCTTTAGTAAGAGATATCATAAGCAGCCGTGGCAGCACCTTCCCTAATCAGTACAGTGAGAGCGGTATGAGCACCCAGCGTCGCGCCCGGACTTATATAGTGCGGTGACCTCACAGAATCCCGCCGGTCTCTGATTGGCTTCATCTCTGCACATGTCATGTAGGCTATGCCCTTCTTCCTCCCAGAGTTCTTTTGCCCCATGTAACGGCATGTACTTGCAGCCATTTTATCAATCAAAAGCACACTTCATTCACGCGAAGTACCCCAAAGTTCGACTTCGGTCCGAACCGAAGTTTTCCTGAAATTCTAAACGAATTCCACTTCGTTAGAATCAATTCGCCCATCTCTAAAAATGATGGTTCAAATAATACTGCCTTCTGGCACTTTTTAATTTGTGGGTGATGCAGGTTTAAGGGTCAGGCTGTGGTACAAGACAGGGATAGTGAAGGGTCTGTGACTTTTTTCTGTGACTTTTAGAACCTAGGTGTGTTGCCTAAGATGTAGCACGTATCCAGTTTACTGTTGTGGATGTTAATTCCAGCTTCTCCAGCCCTGTTTGGGTGTAAGAATGAAGGTGTTGTTCCTCTCCCATAGACTTTAATGGTCATCGGCGATAATCTATTATCGATAGTGTTGAGCGATTATTATCGACAAAGTTGAAATCGGCACAGTTTTTATGTTGATCGAAATTTTTAGATCATGCGATAATTTAGGTTAAAATCTGCACATAATCTATTAATATCGCGCCATTTTCGGCGCTTCCTGTCATTTTGGTGGCCAGCAAATCAGCTTAGAGAATAGAACAGGGTGAGCTGGGTATGCGACGTCATGACTGGGATGTGTATGGTTGTGATTGGCTGGACAAATCACATGACCTCGTTTTACATAGAACAGCCCTTCCTGTTCAGCATCAGTGTGTGTCTGTGTCTCATAAGAGCAGGATGTGTGCTAGGTATCACTCAATACAGCTCAGCGAAACAGTTCTCTTTGTTCACACAGACAACTATGCTTTTAGCTGTGAACATTAGAACATAGATTAGAAAATTTCAGTTTTTAGTTACTTAGGCTGAGAATCTAGCGCTGTACAGCCGCGGGGGGAAGGGGTGCTGGGGGGGTGTGGGCGAACATAGACAGACAGGCTGGCAGGCAGGCTTTTGAAAGGAGAGTGGATATTGTGCAGCCTAGACTCTGCTCTGACCCTGCCTTGAAATGGGTTTTAGTTAACAGTTTTTGGTGAAATATAAGCTTGTATTTTGTGCAGCCTGTACTTATATTAGGATACAGATCTTTTCTAGTAACTGCAAGTGTATCTGATAGGGTCAAAACTCACCTTTTATTATCTGTACATATTTTAATTAGGTTTTTTTTCACTTTGGCGGAGCTCAGTTTTGTTCAAAGACCCACTTTGTACTAACATTAGGATACAGAACTTTTCTAGTCACCGCAGGTGTATTTATAGGTGCAAAAAACACGTTTTATTATCCGTACACAATTTAATTAGGTTTTGTTCACTTTGGCGCAGCCCAGCTTTGTTCAAAGACCCACTTTGTACTCACAATAGGATACAGAACTTTTCTAGTCACCGCAGGTGTATTTCATAGGTGCAAAAACCACGTTTTATTATCCGTACACAATTTAATTAGGTTTTGTTCACTTTGGCGCAGCCCAGTTTTGTTGAAAGACTCATCTTGTACTTATATTAGGATACAGATCTTTTCTAGTAACTGCAGGTGTATTTGATAGGTGCAAAACTCACCTTTTATTATCTGTACACGATTTAATTAGGTTTTGTTCATTTTGGCGCAGCCCAGCTTTGTTCAAAGACCCACTTTGTACTCACAATAGGATACAGAACTTTTCTAGTCACCGCAGGTGTATTTCATAGGTGCAAAAACCACGTTTTAATATCCGTACATAATTTAATTAGGTTTTGTTCACTTTGGCGCAGCCCAGTTTTGTTGAAAGACCCATCTTGTACTTATATTAGGATACAGATCTTTTCTAGTAACTGCAGGTGTATCTGATAGGTGCCAAACTCACCTTTTATTATCTGTAAACGATTAAATTAGGTTTCTTTTCACTTTGGCGCAGCTCAGTTTTGTTCAAAGACCTACTTGTCTTACAGTAGGATACAGAACTTTTCTAGTCACCGCAGGTGTATTTCATAGGTGCAAAAACCTCGTTTTATTATCTGTACACGATTTAATTAGGTTTTGTTCACTTTGGCGCAGGCCATTTTTGTTAAAAGATCCGTCTTGTACGGATATTATCATACCGAAATTTGATAGTAATTGGTGTTGTATTTCATAGGTGCAAAAACCACCTATTATTATCAGTACACAATTTAATAACGTGTTTTTCACTTTGGCGCAGCTCAGTTTTGTTCAAAGACCCATCTTGTACGGATATTACCATACCTAAATTTGCTAGTAATTGCAGGTGTATTTCATAGGTGCAAAACCCAACTTTTATTATCCTTATACATTTCAAATTGGTGTTTTTTAGTTACTGTTGGTATATTTCATTGGTGCAAAAACCACCGTTTGTTATCCGTATAACTTTTAAATAGCTGTATTGCATGTGGTGCGACCCTTGTTTTTTTCAAATAGCCACGTTGTACGACAATTCTGATAGAAAAATGTTCTAGCAACTGTTCTCGTTTGTCATTGCTGCAAAAAACGCAATTTCTCATCCGTGTAACTTCTGAATAGTTTTATTGCGCTCAGTGAATCTCAGTTTGGCGCAGATAGCGCAATTGTATGATAGTTAGTTGAAAACTATCAATTCCTAGTCCTACTGGGCAGTTGTAAATCCCTGGGACTGAAGGAAGAACACTGTTGATTTTGTCTTATGAACCGCATTTCACAGGTATTCGCTAGAAACATTTCAGTTTCTAATCCTAGTTGGCTGTAGGAAATTAGAGGGATTTAAGAATAGCTGTGATTTGCCGTCTTTTAATAAGAGAATGTCAAAAACCCTTCCATACTTTCTTAAATTTGTATCTTTCTGAACATGGAGCGAAATGCAGGTGGTAAGCGAGCAAAGAGGAGTGTAGGACATGGAGGTAGAAGTACGAGAGAAGGTGCTCCTTCCAGTGCTGGCGACAACACGCAAGCCAGCGTATCGTCGGTTGCAGGACCGTCAGGCCTGTCATCTCTGGGTCAAGGCCCTGTGAATCTCAGTAATGAACAGCGTCGCCAATCTGTTCTGCAGTGGTTAATGCAACCTGCATCCAGCAGTCTTACCTCCTCGTCCTCCCAGTCACGGCCACAAATGTCGTCATCAGTAGTGTTGAGCGATTATTATCGACAAAGTTGAAATCGGCACGGTTATGTTGATCGTATTTTTTCGATCACGCGATAATTTAGGTGAAAATCTGCGCATAATCTATTAATATCGCACCATTTTCAGCGCTTCCTGTCATTTTGGCGGCCAGCAAATCAGCTTAGAGAATAGAGCAGGGTGAGCTGGGTGTGCGACGTCATGACTGGGATGTGTATGGTTGCGTTTGGCTGGAAAAATCAAAAGCCCTCTTTTTTCATAGAACACCCCTTCCTGTTCTGCCTCAGTGTTTCAGTGTTCATGGGAGAGGACCGTGTCGGTCTCTGTAAAACAGCCAGCGAAATTGTTCATTTTTTCACACAGACAGCTATGCTTTTAGTGTGAACATTAGAATTAGGTAATTGAGATTTGCAGATTTTAGGTATTTTGGGCGAGCTTTTTAAAGGGGCAAAACCCTGTAAAGTCGGGGGGACGGGGAGGGGGGGGGGGCACGGACGAACACAGACAAGCTCTTTTTAAAAGGGTAGTGGATTTGTGCAGCCCAGACTTTTTAGACATGCATTTCAATGGCTTTTATTAACAGTTTTCTGTTTAAAATTACTTGTTGTTGGGCACCTGAACTTTTATTAGGATACGTCTTTCTATAACTGCGGGTTTTTGATAGGTGCAAAACTCCACTTTTATTATCCAACATTTAATAGGGGTTTTTTTTTCACTTTGGGCGCAGTCCGCTTTGTTTTAGAGGACCTTCCTTAAATTTTAATACAGCAATTTTGTATTCACCGCAGGAGTATTTATTTGGTGCAAAACTCATTTTATTATCCGTAACATTTCAGAAGGTGTTTTTGTTTCATTTGGCGCAGTCCACTTTGTTGATGAGGGACCTTTGCACTTAAATTTGAATAAGCAATTTTGAATCACCGCAGGGGGTATTTATTAGGGCAAAACCCACTTTTATTATCCTTACATTTCAAAGGGTTTTTTTTTTTTACTTTTGGGGCAGTCCCGCTTTTTTGTAGAGGCCCGCACTTAAATTTAAAACAGAATTTTTTTATCACTGCCGGTGTATTTTAAGGTGAAAAAATTCTTATTATCCGTATACATTTTGATAGGTGTTTTTTCACTTTGGCGCAGTCCACTATGTTTTAAGAGGCACCTTTCACTTAAATTTGAAATACAGCACTTTTGTGGTCACCCCAGGTTATTTTAGGTGCAAAAATCCATTTTTTTTATAACATTTCAGATAGGTTTTTTTTTCACTTTGGCGCAGTCCAGCTTTGTTGACGAGGCACCTTCACTAAATTAGAATACAGCATTTTGAAATCCTGCCGGGGGTTTTGATAGGTTCAAAAAATACATTTTATTAAACCGTATACATTTCAGATAGGTGTTTTTTTTACTTTGAGCAGGCCAGCTTTTTTGATAAGGGGCCCTTTCACTTTAAATTTTTAAACCCGCAATTTTTTTTTTGATTTTGGGGGGTTTTAGAATAGCTGTGATTTGCCGTCTTTAAAAAAAGACTTCCAAAAACCCTTTCCCTACCCTTTTCAAATTTTTTTCTTTCTGAAAAATGGAGTGAAATGCAGGTGGGAAGCGAGCAAAGAGGGGGGAAAGGGCAGGGGGGTAAGGTATGAGAGAAGGTTTTTTCCCCTTTCCCTGCGGGGTAACACGCATGCCAGGGATCGTCCGTTTGCGACCGTCAGGCCGTCATCCTGGGAAGGGCCCTGTGAAATCAGTAACGAAAACTTCGCCAATCGTTCTTTATGGTTTAAGCAACCCATCCACGCTTACCCGGGTCATCCCCCCATTCACGGCCACAAATGTCATCACAGCACACAGCATCCATCCAAAAAGAAACGAGGCAGCCCCAAAAGTCAATTGTGTCCCTCACTGTGGGGTAATCCATTTTCGAAGACCTCTTTGAGCAAATGCGGTTTTGGGGCAGAAGGGTTTGTTAAAGATCAAAAGGCCAAAAAGGATGATTTTGTCTGCTCGACCCCAGTTTTTGAACAATCAAGAGGAGAAGGAAGCCGTAAAACGACAAAGTCCCGGGCGGGGGCTTCAACGCCTTTCATTTTTTTGCTTGTACCCCAGCTCCGGGCAGAATGTCAAGACCACAAAGCACCCGTGTTGAATAGAAGACGACTTTTGGATCCAAAAGTGGGCTTTTTCACAGAAAATTTCTTTGCGGGTTTCATCAGGTGGATGAGGGGAAGACAGGGGAAGCGACGTTCCC